>LBNU01001544.1:50790-96452 GCA_014162995.1 Artemisia annua
ATGCTAAAAGTACAAGTGATTCAACACAATTAGACATTTAATATCATACTACTTCCCCTCATATTTAATTCTAACATACAATTAATACTAACATTAAATACAATAAATAAAACATTATGTACATTAAATACAATTAATTAACTGGTCAATAAATACAATTAATACACTTATTAAAACACCCCTACATAAGAAATACAAATTATCAAGCATATTGTACAACCAACTTAAACACAATTCCCGCATTAAATGTCACTAATACAAATAATAAAGCACATTATACAAATATTCAAGCCCGAACGAGCAACGGGCCAAATGGGCTCGAGCCCGAACGGGCACGGGCCAAACGGGCTTGAGCCTGAACGGACACGAGCCAACGGGCTCAAGCCCGAACGGACACGAGCTAAACAAAAATTTTGATATCCGTAAATTTATTGTCAAAAAGAACATAATAAACTAAAATACATGATTCACCGGAAAATTTTATTTCAGGGTACCCGCAGCTGCAACGCGTGGGGACCCTGCTAGTATTATCTAAATGCTTAATGAACAAATTCCATCAATTTATTTTTTCATCAAACTTAAAAAATCACTTTTCATCTTTTTTTTTTTTAAATAAAATATGTTGCAAACGGTAAATCATTAAGCGGCAAAAAATACGTTATCGCGACGACAATTTTTTTATCGCTCAGTAGACGGCCGCTTCGGTATAGGTTCGACGACTTTTTTTTCGAGTTTGTTTTAGTGGTAAAATTTGCGTCTGAAAAAATCACATGTGTTTTTGTATGAATCACGTGTGATTTCACAAATCACATGTGATTTCATAAAATCACACGTGATTTTAAAATAACAGATCATATTTGATTTTTCCAGACGTAAATTTCAATACACAAAAACATCGAAAAAAAATCGTCGAAAGTATATATAAAAGTGCTCTCTATAGAAATATGATTTAATTCTCGTCGTTATGGTATGATTCTTTTAGCCGAACGATTAACGGTTTGTTGGGTATTTGATTTAAAAAAATTATATTGTTTTTTTTTTTTTTTTTTTTTTTTTTTNTTTTTAAAGTGAATTGTCATAATTGGTTCATTAGGTCTTTAGAGAATTTGAGGTCTAGATTGAATTTTTCTCGATGTTGACCCTAATATTATCATATTATATGGGTGGGTATATATATAATGCGATTGTGGAAGTGTTGAAGGCTGTGAATACATAAGTGTAATGCAATATGATAAATGACGATAGTAGTTTTACAATCAGAATGATAATAGAACATGGAAGAAATCATATCAACACGTTGCAAATTTAAACACAAAACATTAAGTAAAAGAGAGATCAAACCAGACACGAAAATTCATAGTGGTTCACTCACGAAGAACCTCTTCGCTCTACTTCACTCCCCGAGTTTCTGACTAAAGAGTTACTTCACCAAATCAACAAGCTCCCTTCTCGGCGTAAAAAATTTTACAACGTCCCTTACAAGTTTACAGATACTAAACTAGATATCAGTTCTTCTTCGGGTACAACTAAACCCGTTATATTTTATGACCCAAACATAACAAACCTATTACCTTTCTGTTTTGAGGATTAAACACACTAAAGCTATAGACCTTGTATTTTAAGGCTTAAACACATAAATCATCTAACCTCTATTTTGAAAAATAGTGGGTGATACAACGTGTTGTATGGTGATGATGCATGGTATTGTATGATGGTGATACAAGACATGATTGTCTAATGGAGATGAATGTCTAATTTAAACATCAAGAACTCTATGCTTGATATGGTTGATCTTCTTTTGATAAGAAACCTTAAATGGATAAAGATGACGAGAGCTCTAATCTTATTGCAGTGGATCTTCATATGCAAGGTGCTCGTAGTGGATGGGGATGACAAGAACTTTAAGCTTGTTCTGATGGATCTTTATGTGATAATATGTTTTTAACCTTTGAGAGTTAGAAGCATTATGATCAAGGGTTAGAGAGGGTTTTAAATACTTGCGAATGTGTGCTTTTACTTTGCAAAAGCTTTGTTTGAGTGTGGACTAAATGATTGCTTAAATAGGCAAGTGTTTGGTTGGATCGAAGAGGACAGATCCAACAAGGTGGACAAATCATTTAATGATCCATCAGTCCTGAAAGATCCATAGGTCATGAAAGATCCATTAGATCCGCACATGCCCAATTCATGCCCTTCTTGAATGGTCATTCATGCTTTGTTTGGAACATTTTCTCTCTAATGATGCATGGGAAAATGGTTGGGCCAACGAGGTAAGACGATTACCTTAATTGTTAAGAACTCAAGACCTTAATATGGCTAATAGTAGTTTTTATGTAAACACAGTTTTGATGTCATCCTCTTTGGTCTTGGATTATTGAAAAAATGGCTAATCCTTATTTTCATGCAAGACACATTTGAGTTAATTCCCAAAAGTAAAGAGTCTACCTAGTTGGTCAAATGTAGTATTAAAACATCTTGTTTAAATGAAAGTAATTTATTTAAAAAATAAACAAAACTTTTGTGAAAGTCTATAAAAATGCGTAAGGTTATATAAAATGTTGCAAGATATTTTACGAAATGATAAAAGTTTTTTCATGCAATGTATAAGAAATAATTGCAACTTTGATAATTAGTCTATCTTGATTCTTCTTCCTGATCTCATTAGCTTTTAATGAAATAAAGGTAAATTCAAGTATACGAGTTTTATCTCTTTTATTAATCCTTAAAGTAATCCCATGATTCTCCTCAGGCAATGGCCGCAATAAAAATGTATGTGATTTCCTGGGAGTAACAATATGTTCCCACACGACTGACACTTCGGTGAAAACATCAGAGAGTTGGTCTTTGTTAGAAAACCAAAAAGTCATAGAAGATGAGTTCAAGTTGCGTGTAAGAGACAAGCGGTTTGAACTCGCTGCAGCAGGTTTAGTTGATGAATAAGCGAAAGATCATAAGTACAATTGTACAACGTTATAAAGCTCGCTAGTATTAACCCCGTCTATTTCAGTTATTTCATAGCAACACTGTGATGAAAAATAGTTGAACATCGTTGGAAAAGTTTTAGACAAGCGAAACAAAGTGCGGGTGGGATAACGGTGTGAAGTAATGTTTGACTCAAAGCTAAAACACCAATGAGTGAAGCTAAGGTTGTCCAAAGCCCTTTCATGGTTGTAAAAATGATGATGATGATAGTGAAAATGAGATGTGGTTTTGTATTGGATCTATACATGAAGAAAATTGGTGGGAATATATGATGAAATGAGCGAGTAAATCTATGTGACTTGTATAAGTTTAGGTAACTAAAAGACAAAAAAGTTTGTTTAGTTTATTATATTTCAAAACTTTTTTACTCTTTCTGTTGTAATATTATTGTTCATATTTTTATTTCGGGTTATCTTAAAATAATTGTCCACAACTAAAATAAATAGGAAAAGTTGACCTAGATTACTACATTACCCGTATTTGAAATTGTTATTGCAAACTTTCAAGCATGAAGTAATTAATTAGTTAACGATAATAGTATCATTTTACAAAAAGTAAGAAAAAAGAAATAGTAATAATGATTTTCTTTTTAAACTAGATATTTTGCTATCAATAAACAACTATTTTAAAGAAGAGTGTAGTTAAATTATGTTTCATTTGAATATTCATGTAATGGGATTATATTTTATTATAGTAATATTAAGTTTGTTGTCAAAAAAATTCAACAATAAAAAAGTATGTACAAAGTTGATTTTGATTTTAATAATCAATTCAGATTACCATGTATATATTATTCATATGTTGACCCAAATATTAAGAGTAATTATGAAAATAGACTAATACATATCTTCTTTTATGAGAATTGATCAAAATTTTGGGTATTACAAAATCATACCCATCAAGTTTTTTCATATATGTGTTATTTTCATTTTAGAAAGTAAATAAATATAGAATCATTTTGTGAGCCCTAACTTTTAGATCTGTTATCACTTATTATTTGCATTAATAAGAAACACAACACCTCATTCTTTAAATCCAAAAAACATCACTAACTTAATTGAGGAAAGTGAAACAAAAAGAGAAAATAATGTGAAACAAAGTACTAATGAATGCTACTTCATCTTCATCATCTTCGCTTAACAATTCATTGAAGCATATGAAAAACAAAATGTCGGACCCATTAGCATTTTTAAGGTGATTCCTTAAGCTAGTCGAGGCAAAAAGTCTCAATTGGTAAACAAGCCAACGAGCTGGATCGAGTCCTTTATTCAATATGTTATACAACTTTTTGCAGAAATTTATAAATAAAAGTCTTAAACTTTTTAAGTTTGTATAATTTGCTACATTTAATACTCCGTAATTTTTAAAACCAAACTTTAAAATTCACTATTTACACATTACTTAATAGCATTAAATTGGATGTTACAATAAAAAAATATAACTACTATAATAAATTTAATATATTTGTAGTTTGAAATTATAACTCTAAAATTTAAAGATAACAATGTTGCATGTTAACCTCTTTACTATCTTACATCACAAGCACACGGCCACTAAAGACAATTCGTTAGCATTGAAAAACATAGTTTACATAAAAAAAAGCAAAAAGATCGCCTCTAAATATAGTACTCACCCCGCTGCTTTGTGCAAGCTATGCTATATTGAACAATAAACTAATAATATCAGAAGTTTATTGCATTAGAGATGTTCTTACGTAGATGTTGTAACTATTTTCGCATAACATGTCAACCTAAATAAATTATATTGCAGGGTACTCAATGGCGCAACGCGTGGATAGTAAAAATTAATGAAGCAACAAGTTGGTTATCAATTTGTGATTAAATATTAAACCTTTAATGAAATGTTATATACATTACTTGTATAGATATATATGAGTCAAGTGGATTATGTAAAAAGAAATACACAAACCTAAATTAGGTACGCATGCTTGCTTTATCCACAGAACAAATAGACAAATTGGTATGTATTTTCTCAATGAATAATTTCAATTCTACTCGATTAAGAAATTAAATGATTAATTTCTTGGTGAACATGATATTGCATTTCTTATTTAAGTCATTTAAAACATGTATCTTTATTTTGGATATAATAAATTTGGGGCAATTTCATATCTCTCATCTTTTTAATTGGAAATTTCATATATACTCAAATATGCATTAAAAACATTGTACATTATACTTGCCCTTTGAGTATATATGAAATTAATCATCAAAGTAGAGTGATGTATGAAATTAATCCTATAAAATTTTTATCTCTTTAGGTCAAATGTATTATATGTTTTTGTCCACTAATTATTTAATATTTATTGTTTTCCTCATAAATATAAATCACGTTTTAAAAAATCAAAATCTTTGTTAGTTCAATTTTTTTTTTTTTTTTTTTTTTTTTTTTTTTTTTTTTTTTTTTTTTTTCCTTAAAAAAAGTTGTTCATTAGCTTTATCCCGTCATCAAATTTATACAACTATAGTGACTTGAGGATTATAAATTTATACAACTTTTCCCGCAACAAATTTATTTATGAAAGAAAATTTTAACTTTGATAGTTTATAAGTTTTATTTTTGCATTCGAGTGTGCAATTACATCACACATTTTAAGCCCACTACACGTCTCTCCTTGCATGCGTTATGACTAGATTACGGAGGGATTTGATCATGGAGTGACCATTTTTTTTTTGTGTGTGTGTGAGTGTATTGTAAGATATGTTTATTTTTAAGTGAGTTATGTTTGGATTAGTTTGGTAGTTATCCCTACGGTTATTTGGTACTGCTTTTGCCTTATAATAAGTTTCTACATTTCATACTCACAGCAGTTTTAAGAAATATCATTAATTATATTTTTCATCAATCAAATATTATTTCTTTTAAAATCTCTCATTGGTTTAAATTCAAAGTGAATACTTAATTAGGTTATTCTAAAATAATAATGTGAATAGTTATTATAGTAGTAGGCAGTAGTTGGTTTTTGAAAGAGCAAATGAGGATACGGAGTTGAATTGACGTGGAGAATTTGATCACGAGTACACTTGGTCACACATGGTTTGAACATGGTCAATTAAAAATGCAGTGACTATATATATGTAGCCTATGGCCTATGGGTGTACGCCAGAGACACTGCAGGGGTCAGAGTGTGATTACTTGAGAGGAAAGGTTAACTTGCAACGAAAACAGGAACCTGCTATATTGCACATGCATCCCTCTATCCTTTGTCTTATTACGTATTTTATTATTTAAAAAGTAATGTACTTAGTGATGAGAATTATTGCTCGTATATAGCTCAAATTTAAACGTTTAATAACATATTCTTAGTTGCATCATAAATTTGAAGTCTAAAACCTATTAATTCCTATTAAGATTTCATGTGTTTGTTTTATCTTTTTGTATATGTTCTAAATTGTGTATATTGTGCTTGTTTGGTCATTCTTTAATCTTGTAGAAACTTTAAACATAAAACAACATATGCTTAGTTGCATCACAAATTTGAAGTCTAAAACCTATCAAGTCCTATTAAGGTTTCACGTGTTTGTTTTATCTTTTGTATGTGTTCTAAATTGTGTATATTTTGCTTGTTTGTTCATGCTTTAACGTTGTAGAGCTGTTCACCTGTTTGTTTCTGTTTGTAGCATGTTTAAGTGCATTTAACAACAATAATCACAAAAACAAAAGTGTGTATATTTGAAGCCAAATGCAGAAGTTCCAAGGGTTTACTGACTTTACTTAATTTCAAAATTAGTAGGTGCAAAGTAACTTGCTTGTCGTTTAATACTATTTTCAAGTTACTTAAACTTTTGGTATAGTTCTGGCATTACTTTTTGTAACTCTTTGTAACATGTTCACTATAATCTTATTTTTACCCTATGATACATTATCAAAAATTATTTATTAATACATGGTTTCCAAAACGTGTACCAAAGCGTACCGAGTGAAAATTACGCATCAATGGCCCATAGGGCCCACGGATCTGTCGGTAAAGGACTATTAGGTATGCGGCCTTCTTTGCAATTACATAGTAGAGATAGATGAACTTCGGACAAATTTAGCATTTTTGTTAACGTTTTGAGTTGTAGAGGCAAAAGCTTTGCATAAGGATGGAATTTTATAATGGAAAAATAATTATAGTTACGATATTTTGATTAACTATTTCGTGTAACATATGATAATTCAACTAAAAGATAATTTTTTAAAATGTATCACATAACGTATAAAAACATTTATTGATACTCAAATTGAAAGCAACATTTTTTTTAAACATTTTCCTTAAAAAAAGTTGTTCATTAGCTTTATCCCGTCATCAAATTTATACAACTATAGTGACTTGAGGATTATAAATTTATACAATTTTTCCCGCAACAAATTTATTTATGAAAGAAAATTTTAACTTTGATAGTTTATAAGTTTTATTTTTGCATTCGAGTGTGCAATTACATCACACATTTTAAGCCCACTACACGTCTCTCCTTACATGCGTTATGACTAGATTACGGAGGGATTTGATCATGGAGTGACCATTTTTTTTGTGTGTGTGTGAGTGTATTGTAAGATATGTTTATTTTTAAGTGAGTTATGTTTGGATTAGTTTGGTAGTTATCCCTACGGTTATTTGGTACTACTTTTGCCTTATAATAAGTTTCTACGTTTCATACTCTCAGCAGTTTTAAGAAATATCATTAATTATATTTTTCATCAATCAAATATCATTTCTTTTAAAATCTCTCATTGGTTTAAATTCAAAGTGAATACTTAGGGCCCGTTTGGTTTATAAATGGGTTTGGATTTAGATTTGGATTTGGATTAGGATTGGGATTTGTAGGGAATGAAAATTAAGAGAGAGAAAATATATTTTATTTGATATTATAATTAAATTATATTTAAATATAATATTTTAATAAAAATAAAAAAAGTGTTGTGAGAGAGATGTAAATGGGTCCCACAAGTTTTGTATAAAACCCACCCTACTAGGGTGGAATGAAAAAGTGATGGGCCCCACGGGTTTCAAAATTAAACTTTATAAACCAAACATAATTTATCATGTCTAATACCCAAATCCAACTTCCACACCCTCCAACTTTAATTAGGTTATTCTAAAATAATAATGTGAATAGTTATTATAGTAGTAGGCAGTAGTTGGTTTTTGAAAGAGCAAATGAGGATACGGAGTTGAATTGACGTGGAGAATTTGATCACGAGTACACTTGGTCACACATGGTTTGAACATGGTCAATTAAAAATGCAGTGACTATATATATGTAGCCTATGGGTGTACGCCAGAGACACTGCAGGGGTCAGAGTGTGATTACTTGAGAGGAAAGGTTAACTTGCAACGAAAACAGGAACCTGCAATATTGCACATGCATCCCTCTATCCTTTGTCTTATTACGTATTTTATTATTTAGAAAGTAATGTACTTCGATCTTGATCAATATTATAGCAAAAAATTGTTTACTGTACTTTGTGATGAGAATTATTGCTCGTATATAGCTCAAATTTAAACATAAAACAACATATTCTTAGTTGCATCATAAATATTGAAGTCTAAAACCTATTAATTCCTATTAAGATTTCATGTGTTTGTTTTATCTTTTTGTATATGTTCTAAATTGTGTATATTGTGCTTGTTTGGTCATTCTTTAATCTTGTAGAAACTTTAAACATAAAACAACATATGCTTAGTTGCATCACAAATTTGAAGTCTAAAACCTATGAAGTCCTATTAAGGTTTCATGTGTTTGTTTTATCTTTTTGTATGTGTTCTAAATTGTGTATATTTTGCTTGTTTGTTCATGCTTTAACGTTGTAGAGCTGTTCACCTGTTTGTTTCTGTTTGTAGCATGTTTAAGTGCATTTAACAACAATAATCACAAAAACAAAAGTGTGTATATTTGAAGCCAAATGCAGAAGTTCCAAGGGTTTTCTGACTTTACTTAATTTCAAAATCAGTAGGTGCAAAGTAACTTGCTTGTCGTTTATACTATTTTCAAGTTACTTAAACTTTTGGTATTGTTCTGGCATTACTTTTTGTAACTCTTTGTAACATGTTCACTATAATCTTATTTTTACCCTATGATACATTATCAAAAGGAGAAATGATTGTCATACCTAAAAGTTGTACCTAATTTTGTGACTAAACATGTGTTGTATAAACCGGACCCACTTGTTGACAATCCAATCAAGTAATGACACATAAGTTAGACACAAAATTAATCATCTCTTTGAGGTCTCCCCATCTTTTTCCTATCAAAAATTATTTATTAATACATCGTTTCCAAAACGTGTACCAAAGCCCAAAGGTACCGAGTGAAAATTACGCATCAATGGCCCTTAGGGCCCACGGATCTGTCGGTAAAGGACTATTAGGTAAACATATATGGCCTTCTTTGCAATTACATAGTAGAGATTAGGGGTGGCAATCGAGTCGTGTTCGTGTTGACCTGTTCGGGTTCGCGTGTTGGCGGGTTAGTATAACCTCAACCCAAACACGACCCATTTATTAATCGTGTCAACAAACTCAACCCTAACCCACACCTGCAACCCATTTTTGACCCGTTTAACCTGTTTAAATATATAGATCAAGTAGTGAATAAGGTTGGTAGTTTGTTGATTTAACTAGTTTAAATGCAAAAGTGATATAAGGACTTAAAATATGATAAAAATAACACACAAATAACTATACGACAATTATCTCAGTTATAAGCGTCAATATCTATGATACATGAGGTATAATTGTAATTCAATCGCATTAAGTACATAACATAATACATTTAATCCACATCCAACGTAAAAAGGCATGTTATATATTTTAATTTTAGAGTCTTACATACTTAAACGGGTTCACGGGTTGACCTGTTTAATATTTACTCAACCCAAACACGACCCATTTGTTAAACGGGTTAGACGAGTTAACCTGTTTTTGACCCAAACCTGTTTATCCTCAACCCAAACCTGTTTAACATCGTGTCGGGTTCGTGTCGTTTATCGTGTCGTGTCGAGAATTGCCACCCCTAGTAGAGATAGATGAACTTCGGACAAATTTAGCATTTTTGTTAACGTTTGAGTTGTAGAGGCAAAACCTGTGCATAAGGATGGAATTTTATAATGAAAAAATAATTATAGTTACGATATTTTGATTAACTATTTCGTGTAACATATGATAATTCAATTAAAAGATAATTTTTTAAAATGTATCACATAACGTATAAAAACATTTATTGATACTCAAATTGAAAGCAACATTTTTTTAAACGTGTATGGTTCCGGGCTTCTAACAATATAAGTCAAGCAACATATGACAATTTTTAAGCATATGTCAAATATTTTGTAAAACCCGAAAAGTTTTAAAATTTTATAAGCTTATATAAGCAAAAAAAAATTCAAAATAAGCCACAAAAAGTGAGCTTACGAAACATAAGGCCAGAACCAAATAAACAATAAGCCGGCTATATAAGCCGAAACAAACGCCCCCTAACATTATAGATGGATGAAGTGATTTAGACTATTACAACAATAAACCATTGATGTAACTTCAACATCTCTCTCAAAGGGGGACATGTTCCACTTGTATAACCAATACAAGACAAACCTACACCCATTTTCAGCATCTCTAAAGCCTGTAAAGGAAAAAAAAAAACCTAACAAAACTAGGCACGACATAGGGTATCTACTAGGACCAGGACGGGGTACCAAACGCAAAATGACGAGACTCGTTAATAATGTATACAACATAATGATTTGAACCATTTTGTATAGCTATAATCATACTGGAGTACACATAGGAATATTATAAGCCTCCAAGTTTGAACACAAAATACAGCCTGAGTGGTGACAAATGCTCAAGGGCATAGGACAAGACCACATGTCTGTTCATTATTTGACCTTTGTGGTTATCATTTTAACATGTTTTCATACCAACCATCAAGCATCAACGCAAAATACTCAAGACCTATATGCGTAAATGATACGGACCTTACTGGTAGGAGTAAGGTTACTCCTAAACCGAGTAGAGTTACTGAAACTGAGGTTACTGGGTATATTTTGGGTCGTGACTTTTTTCCCCAAAGTAAGGTTACTGGTAGTAGGAGTAGAATTACTTTTTGTTCTTTCTTTTGTTCGTGAGTCGTAACTTTTATTTACTTGTTTTGTTTGTTCCAGAATATTTTGGTTTAGCTTTTCCCCCAAGTTTTACTACCCTATAAATATAGGGCTTATTATCATTGTAATTCATTCCGGAAAACATTAATAAAATTATCTTTAGAAGCCTAGGTACCCTGCGTTATTAGTGGCATTTTCCCCCAAAACGCAACACGACGGCGCCACCACGGTACCGTGGCTCGCGTTTTCGCGTCTTGAGCCGTCGTGAACAGCCGAGATGGTCTCGGAAAACGCAACACGACGGCGCCACTTGCACACCGTGGCTCGTGTTTTCCCGTCAAATGGTCCCGTCTTTCACTTTTTTTTTCTTTCTCTTTTTTGTGAATTGTGATCATCTGGTGGTTTGATACGATGAAGGAGTCAAAAGGATGGATGCCACGTTTTGGAGGAAGTAAATGAAGATTTTTTGGGGGAGGCTGCGTTATGTTTTGTGACAGGGAAGGGATGGGGCATATACAAATTACAAAGTGAGATAAATTAGGGTAAAAGTGGTTATGTTGGTTTTGGAAGTGGGTTACTGGGCTGTTTTCTTCATTTAAGATTGGGCTGGAATTTTTTTTATAAAGTTCACATGTGCTGAAATTTTGTTAACAAATTATATGAAACGAGGAAGGCCGTGAGCCGCCGCGTTGCGGCGGGGCGACGATCATTCGTTGTCATGTGCACGTGATACAGTAAACGATAGGGCGGCGACGATAATAGACACGTATGCCGATAACGACGCTATCAACTGATAATTTTAACAGATACAATAGTGTTGATATATTACAGGAAGCCATAAATAGAGAAAAGTAAGCAACTGTTTTCGTTTCTAATATGATTGGTCATCAGTTACATTACTATATTAGGCCGAACTGCCGGCGTGAGTAACTGGCAGTAAAATTTAATAAGTTCTACGATCTTTATACATCACGCATCTAGTATATGTGCCATTTATCTAAAGAATGTTGTCGAATCGGTTTCGCTTGCGGCCTTCCACGTTCGCTTGTATTGCTCCTCCCTATAACATAGCCGATAAACATCCGGCAGTTAAACGACAAAAGAACAGGTTTATGTCCAAGCGGTCTTTATCTGCCAATTATTCACAAATGCTTTTAATAAAAGGTACAAATGCTAATGGTGTATATGAATGTTGTTGCATCAACAGTGTCGTATTTGGGCACTTTTCATTTATGAAATTCAGTTCCGGAGGTGCTTCACTAACTGAGATGATAGCTATAACAAAAAATCATGCTTTTTATCTACACTAATGTTAATTTAATTAAGCATATTTAAAAAGTTTGTTGCCACCTACGTAAACCGTTTGATATGAGTCTGGTGGATCATTCAATTTCGCATGGTGAAGCCTTCCATAGAATTCGGTTTATATGATACATTACTTAGTCAAACAGTTCTAAACAAATGGAAACAAAGATGAAAACTACAGACGTGTCTTTATCTGTAACCATTTTCAGTAACAAAGTTGATGCGAATTCGTTTCAAAGATTTTACTAAAGGAGTGTTTGGGAGATATTGAAATAACAGATCTATTACCGATTCCTCAGCTGATTCTCATCTTTGTTGCCTAAAAGTTTGTCTACATATTTGAGTTGACATAATACCAAGAGGAATCTATCTAAGTTGTGTTTGGTAGATGATTCTATTTGCTTATCACCACCAGTAAAAAAAGAGTGTTCTTTATTACCTGTTGGTCAAGTAGTAAAAAACCGAGAATTGGCTGTCTCGCTCCCCTGGTCGATGTAAGTGTCCATTTGCGATACACTCTAATGCGCACGGCTTTTCCTATATCTGATGGTTTCAGATTAGCAACTCCAACGATCTCAAGATCTGCGACTGGTCTTTTTCCAATGCAGACTTTGCTATGGCTGCTAATGCGGTATCATGCGACATTTTCCTGTAATGTAAAGAAGATATCATCAGTGATAATACGAATGAATAAGAGGTAAGCAACAAAATGTAGTAAGTAATAAAAATGGATAGACTGTGAACCCTGCTCAAGTAAACAATACATGATAGTTGGTGCTAATAGGAGTCTGCCTAGTATAGGTTTACCTTAATGCAATAAATGTATTGCTAGTACATGGAAACGAACAGATGGTTGTAGTCTCTGTCAATGAGCACGGTTCCTCGGGCATGCCTCAATTGTGATTCTAGGATCCAGAGAATACGCGGCAAAAAAGTTTCTCAAAGTATACATTCTCAAAACAGGATAAGAGGGATATTCTATTTTCTTTTCTATGGGTCTGCACATATAACTGTCAAATTGAGTGTGGCTAAAACGGTACACAAACTGTCATCAGTATAGTGGCGGTGGTAGAATGCGTGTGACCCTATATGGGCATACTGATTCTGGCCTCAGCAATAGCTCACAAAATATGTAAAAATATACCTAACAAACACAAAATTTGAATAGGTGAAAAGAGCAGGTTATATATATTGAAGTCACATATAAAGTAAATGGCAATAGAAGGCTACTAAGTATCCGTGTTGGTATCCTATGACTAAAGACAAACATCATAACAGGAAACAACACGACAGCTGGATTTGTTTTGAACAAAACCTGGTCTTCGACAATGTTTTCTAGAAAGTCCCTGTACATTATTTTTCGTTGTGTACGACAGTCTGTTAGGCTGATCACTGGCGCGCACCCGTCACCGCAAATAGTCTGATCTAGAACTCAGGAACATTCGTTGCTGCTAGCAAGTCCCTGGCTATTCTAAATATGTGAACCAACTCATTGTGCTCATCCAACACGTGAATCAAACCTTCTACAATCTCTGTACGTAAAACTGAACCGCCAGCATCAAAAGGCCTTAGCCGATTCTGCACTTCATTTTGTGTATCAAAAATATATAACTGTAAGAAGCGCGAGTCACTGTCATCAGGCGGCAAAAGGCCACATATCCGATGGTAAATTTCTCCTGATATTTTGAACACGTATGGGTCACGACCCCTGTTCACTGATTCATCTATCTGAACCCCTAAAGAGGTCATAGCAAACATTGAGTTGTAAGCCCTTACATTCTCCATAAAGTGTCGATCCGCGAATAACTGTCTTATGTAAGGAGGATATTCAGGTTGTGGCCACAAACGTACCTCACCAGCCATACAACACCTATGATAGTCCCGAGAACGAACACTTCCATGTTTGAGCCTTTCCTCAAACCAAAAGAGCGCCTTGCAATGGCGACAAATTCTGTTACATGGCCCTAAGGACACGTACGTATCCGGTGCTCCTGCGAAAGGCAGAAGAAAAAAATAGTTAAATGTTGTAAACTTGTAGTAGAAATCAGTGATAAACTCATAATATCGAAAGCTGGACTGTTTAGATACAATAATGGGAACATAAATTGGAATCCATTAAGTAAGCTGTTATTGGTTCTTTAGAAGCAGAATTGAAAATTGGATCTTTTAAATCTTATAGTAAATAATTTTGCATCATAAACATTTTACATAAAGAATTTATAATTTGGTATAACAACCACACTAAAAGCAAAATGACGTTGTTAATCATACCTCTACAGTTGTGCACGTCCATGGCCGGAGCTGCATTCGGGCGCCTTTGTCTTCTTCGAGGGGTGGGATGCCTACCTATAAAAAGAATGAGCAACAACAGAAAGGCATCAGGAATCTAAACATGGCGGTGAACAAAGGATGAAGCTACAAAAAACATATAACACTAAGACATTATAAATACATTGAGGAGCAGTTGGAGTCGGGGGTGGATGTGCAAATGGCGCAACGCCAATACCCGATGTGGGAGGTGAAGCAGTTCCGGGGAGAGGCTGCAGAAGGTGCGTAGTATAGCTAGAAGAAGCGGTCACGGGCGCGCGTAATTCACCTGTCAAGATAATGCCAAAAGATAAACACACATGACAAAACAATGCCGACGTATGTAGCTGCTAAGAAGATACAGCTTACACCAACTTGAAACATCCATAAATTTTTTTTCCTACGCAACGAAAGACATTTAAAATGATTGACGTTAAAAAAGACCTGTTTGAAATTCATGAAACGACTTGACTTTGTAAAGCGACCTACTCATGATTTAAGAGAAACATGATGCATGTACTTCATTATACAATAAATCGTAGACCTGCACTTCTTTCCTTTTACCACATCCATGAACAAAACTAAAACAAAAACATGTGCATTAAACTTGAAATAAAGACCAGGCCACATGATTCTTTAAAGTATAACTAAAATACCTTTCAATACCAATTTATAGTATACCTTGTATACATGATCTGGTGTTTTACAAAATCTTTTAACCAAGTAGACATAAGACTATAACTTGACTTTGCATTTGATAACCAAAGCTAGTATCCTACATAAACATAACACATAACTACTCAAAAGGCTCATTTTGATTACATTTTACATACACATATTTACAATGTATCTGGTGAGTATCATAACAGGGCTTTGCAGCTGCCAAAACAGCGCACAAAACTTGATTGGCGTAAACAACCTAAACACTAAAAGCAAGAGTATCAATCAGAAATAAAAGCTGACCGTCACTGATGTTAGCAATGAAACCACCACTACTCCCAACTCCAGCATCACCTACGACAATAACATTGAATACCCAATTACTATCGAAAACGACGAACATAATTAGACAAAAAAAATGAAGAAACGGCGCAAGATAACACGCGCAACATTACCGGAAGATTGAGCAGGCAACGAATTCTGAAGAGCACATCCATCCATACGACGGGAAGCTGCAAATGAAAGACATAACATAAACGTTATAAGCACCAACAAAACACACATATGATAAAGCATAAACAAAGAATATACATTACCGCCGCCTGAAGACATTGGCACGCATCCATCTTCTCCTTCCCTTTTGCAGTAACATCCGCAGCCACCGGAAGCCGACCGCCTCGAAATCCGTCCAGCCCGCAACCCGGATGAGGCTGATTAATTGTTATACCATTTGACAGCCTACTGAACGCAGCCGCAACATTTGACAGCCTACTGAAAGCAAGAGTATAACTTTGATCGTTTAGCAGCAAAAGTTCGACAAACAATGGAAAGAGCAGATAACGATGACCATGGAAGCGGTGGCCTCGTAAACACAAAAGAACGGTTATAAAAAAGCGAGGAAAAAAAGAGAAAAAGGCCACAGTAAGCAGGCTGGACACCGGAAGTGGGCTGGGCCAAGAAGCTGCTAAGCCTAAACGACATGCCTGCCGTCGTTTTTGCCCGGACATTATATATATAGTAAAATAACCCCGCTATTTTGTTAGAGTAATTTTTACGAGTATCTTATTAGTTCAAAATGAAAAAAAAGAAAAGAAAAAAAAATGAAAAACCTATATATAAAAAAAGAAGCTTACCAAACACGCCAAAAATCGCCGACTCATAAATTTTGAACTTCAAATAACATTTTAAAACCGCCCCAAAAAGTCCCCAAAATTCCAAACCCAATCCACTAAAAAGCCCGCGCGCATTATCCAATTGGCGGGAGAATTCCCCCCTATTTCCTCTCAATAAAACCCTAATTCCAAATTTTAAACACACACACTCAAAAACACACACATACACACTATCATCATTTTAAAAACACACAGACACACTATCATCATTTTATCAACCGCTACAATTTTACCAAAACCATCATCATGTACGTAGTAAAAAGAGACGGTCGTCAAGAGACGGTTCATTTCGACAAAATTACGGCGCGATTGAAGAAACTGAGTTACGGATTGAGTATCGATCATTGTGATCCGGTACTCGTGTCACAAAAAGTGTGTGCTGGAGTTTATAAAGGCGTGACTACTAGTCAGTTGGATGAATTAGCCGCTGAGACTTCTGCTGCTTTGACTGCTAATCATCCTGATTATGCTTCTGTAAGGATTTTTATATAATCATTATTTTAATTTTATTTATATACAGGCTACTTTTATAATTAACTGTTTGGTTGTTTAATTGTATGTTTATACAGGCTAATTTTATAAATAATTGTTTTATATATAGTGTTTGGTTATTTAACTATGTGTTTATATATTTCATTGATACGCGTAATGTGTAAGTGTGTTTATAATCACTATTTGGTAATTTAATTTATATGTTTGTGTTTGCTATTTGATATGCGTAACTGTTAGGTAACTAGTAAGAAGAGATGACGTGGTGATTAGTAGGCTGAAGAAATGTAAAAGTGAGATAGTGAAATTGGACTGAAGCCGAAAACTTATTAAGCGAGTGAAAAAAATAGTAGTTAACAGAACAAAATGTAACTGAAACTTTTGTTTATATGGTTTTAACTGTTTTAGTGGATAATTGTGTTAGTTTTGGTAGTTTAGGGGCTAAGTAGGTAGTAAAGAGTGATGATGTATCAAACATTTGGGTGAATAAACAAAAACTGAGGTAGTCGACTGGAAATTTGATTTAACCAGGTGAAAAATACTTACTGGTTAACTGAAATAACGAAACACTGAAAGTAAATTGTGCTTAGTGAACATGTTACAAAATAAAATAGTTTAGTATGGTGATTATATGTTTTTGATAAAAATATCAGCGATTTACTGAAATAACTGAGTCGACAATTGACTATAAACTGGTTAACTGAACCAAAAGTAACTGAAATTAACTCAGTTTTGTTAAGAACCTAAGTGAACACATTATATTTTTGAAACGGCTTACTCGGATAATTAAGTAATAAACAAAGTATAATTAACAGGTTGGGACATTACTGAGGATGATTATAGAATCAGGCTAGAAACCTACTTATGTTGCTCTGATATTAGCACATTTGTTTGTTTTGATGGTTTGGTAATTGTGAAGCTGTATGGTGTTGAGTTAGTTTGTTTTATAGTTGAATTGAGTTTATAGGTTACACAATTGAAATTATTATTTTCTTCTTACAGTTGGCTGCAAGGATTGCGGTTTCAAATCTGCATAAGAACACTAAGAAGTCATTCTCTGAAACGTAAGTCAATTCAGACTATTGTATACTGAAATTTGATACACTATTTGGAGCTGTTGCGTAATGCTAACTTCTGTTTTTAATGCAGAATAAAAGACATGTACAACCATGTCAGTGAGAGATCTGGGCAGAAGGCTGCTCTGATTGCAGATGATGTTTATGAAATTATTATGAAGGTGATATATGTTTGTAACCAGAGTATAAGATTTATGAGGAATTATTGGTTTGTTGCAGTGAATGAATGGCATTTTTGAATAATTTACACTGATAGGACAACAAAACTTCAAATATGTTTGTTTGGGGAATGAGTTCTGTTTTTTGATTTGCGGAGTCGTGTTCATTTCATTAGTTGTATTTCATATTTCAAAAAAATTCAAAAAAATTGTTCACAGTTTCTATACATGTACTATGCTGTGTTTGCTAGTTTTTTAATCTAAAAAATTTCACATCAACTCGTGACTTGAAGATATCTAAAAGGTAGTAACTGTGTATGACTTGTATGTTTCAGCATGCTGCTAGACTGGACAGTGAGATTATATACGATCGGGACTTTGACTATGATTATTTTGGTTTTAAAACCCTTGAGAGATCTTACCTCTTGAAGATTGAAGGGAAGGTTGTTGAAAGGCCTCAGCATATGCTAATGAGGGTTGCTGTTGGGATTCACAAGGATGATATTGACTCCGTTATCAAGACATATCATTTGATGTCACAACGATGGTTCACTCATGCATCTCCCACCCTTTTCAATGCTGGAACACCGAGGCCTCAAGTATGAAAAATTTGTCATCATTACATCGGTTTTGTTTTTCTTGTTGCTTAATTAACACATAAAGTAATGGTACTGTCTTATATGCTATTGGGTTCTCATATTGTTTCAATCGCATGATTCACAGTTGAGTAGCTGTTTCCTGGTGTGCATGAAAGATGATAGCATTGAAGGCATATATGACACACTAAAAGAATGTGCTGTTATTAGCAAATCAGCAGGCGGAATTGGTGTCTCTGTTCATAATATCCGTGCAACTGGAAGCTACATACGTGGAACAAATGGAACATCAAATGGTATTGTTCCAATGTTGCGTGTGTTCAATGATACTGCTCGCTATGTTGACCAGGGAGGTGGCAAGAGGAAGGGTATGTGATTTATTTTGCTGTGTTTTGTTTTACAAAGCTGCTAAGCTGTATTAAATCAGTTAATTGATTTAGGTGCTTTTGCTGTATATTTGGAGCCATGGCATGCTGATATCTTCTCTTTTCTGGATTTGAGGAAGAATCATGGAAAGGTAATATTTCGTTAATGTGACAACTTTAAGATTTTTATCAAATTCTTTTCCTTTCCCCCCAAACTTGAGAATGTAGTGTTAATGATGTTCTTTTGTATAATCTGAGGTTGAACTTGATGTGGATGGTTGGTTCAGTACATTCTTAGTCTAGAGTTTCTGATGTACTAACATCTCATTATTTTGTGCATGCTACTTTATGCAGGAAGAGCAGCGGGCCCGCGATCTGTTCTATGCTCTTTGGATACCTGACCTTTTTATGGAAAGAGTTCAGAGTAATGGCCAGTGGTCTTTGTTTTGTCCAAATGAGGCTCCAGGTTTGGCTGATTGTTGGGGTCAAGAATTTGAAACCCTGTACACCCAGTACGAAAAACAGGTAGGCTTAAGTATTGTTTGTCAAAATTAAAAAGTTTTGTTATGTTGTTCTGGCCAAATAGTAACTCGTTCTTGTATGATCAGGGTAAAGCCAAAACAGTTGTCCAGGCACAAAATCTTTGGTTTGAAGTCCTGAAGTCTCAGATAGAAACCGGGACACCTTATATGCTTTACAAGGTAGGTTTTGGACCACGGGTTTTTTGCATCTCTGGTTTAGTACATTGTAGTTTTTATACTGTTTTTTTTATTGTTTCAGTTTTGACCAACTAGTATTTGTTCCTTTCTTAGGACACCTGTAATAGAAAGAGCAACCAGCAGAATCTTGGTACCATAAAGTCTTCAAATCTGTGTACTGAGATTATTGAGTACACAAGCCCTACAGAAACTGCTGTGTGTAATCTGGCATCAATTGCATTACCACGATATGTCAGAGAAAAGGTATGGCTTGAATATTATTTACTCTTTTAGAACGTGGATTAATTTCAGGTGGTATTTTTGACCCATGACTTATGGGGTTGTTTTGGGTGATTTTTTAATCTCTTAACAGCTCAATTGAGTAATAAGAAATGTTTCTAATGGGTAGAAAGTTGCTCAAACTGTAGTTTTAGCTCATACAACTACTGCTAAACCTATTTGTTAAAGTATGTTATTGTTGTAATAAACTAATAATATACTTTTTTTCCATCATGTTTACACTTCTTACTGAACAAAAAAACTAATAGTTTTGTGTGCACAGTGCTTTGGGTCAATCAAACTGACTTTGTGCAAAAAGGTTACAATAATAAAATATATTAAACGGACCTATTGTGTTACCCAACCATACAAACCTTACGGTCTGTTTATTTTTCCACTTTTACCTATAGTATATGCTAGGCATTGTCTAAAATTCTCCTTGATTCTTTTCAGGGAGTTCCAGCAGAATCCCAACCATCGAAGCTTGTTGGTAGTAGAGGTTCTAGCAATCGCTACTTTGATTTCAACAAACTAGCAGAGGTTTGTTATGTAGCTCTTATCATTTTATTTGAAGTCGTTTACCTCAGTAGGCATACTTACGTGAAATCTCGTTGTTTATTGTGATTAGATCACCTCAACTGTTACTACAAATCTCAACAAAGTTATTGATGTAAACTACTATCCTGTTGAAACTGCAAAAACGTCGAATCTTCGACATAGGCCAATTGGTATTGGGGTCCAGGGTCTTGCAGATACTTTCATATTGCTGGGTATGGCGTTTGATTCTCCAGAGGTATTCCATGTGCTCTCATTTATGATGCAGTTCATAAGTAGATTGCTGCTTTATATGATTCTCAGTTTCTCACTATTCTTTTATATTGAATTGCAGGCTCAACAGTTGAACAAGGACATATTTGAAACAATATATTACCATGCCCTAAAAACTTCATCTGAGATAGCTGAAAAAGAAGGCACTTATGAAACATATATTGGAAGTCCTGTTAGCAAGGTCTGTCTCTTGGACGTGTGCTTTTAGACAATATGTTTATGATTAGTCATTGTTTTGCTGCAACACAACCATTGGCATGCCTAAAATTGAACATTAGACACACTTTGGTGTTCCTGTTAAGATATAGCAATTAGGAACGGGGCAAATTTTCAAGTAATTTATGAGCTCAGTTTGAAAAAGTATGTTCTGGATGATCTGAGGAAAAAACTTGTGTTGGCGGTGGCAATTATTTACTGATGTTTGGGTCGATTTGGTTTGTGTTGATGAGTTGGGTCTATTCAAATAGTTAAACTAAACAGGAACATTTCAAACTTCTAGTCTAGCTTAATGAGAACATGTCAAACAGGAAATTCGCCCAAAGTATGTTATTAATATGTGGAAACTTCTAATTCCTATTACTCAGAGATTTAGATAGTTATTGTTATAATGCTGTTTTGTAATTATAATTAATGCATTTATTATACTTCCAAGTATTTCTAATTTGGGCAAAAAGCTTCTGCGGGTCAATCTAATTAGACACAACCTGTACTGAATTTGACGTGTGTTTGACACAAACTCAATTTGAGCTATTTGTCAACCTGTCTGGCTCATCTCGTCACTTGTAACTATTTTTGACTGCTTCACTCTTAATAATTTACTGGTTAAGGATCCCACTAACTATAAATGATTGCTGGAACTCCACTGACTTCTGTAATTACTGTTAGGGAGTTCTTCAACCAGACATGTGGGGAGTGACACCTTCAGATCTATGGGATTGGAGTGCTCTGCGTGCAATGATATCTAAGAATGGTGTAAGGAATTCACTACTTGTAGCTCCAATGCCAACTGCTTCAACAAGTCAGATTCTTGGAAATAATGAGTGTTTTGAGCCATATACCTCTAATATCTACAGTCGCAGAGTTTTGAGGTAAGTTTCTCACTATCATCAGTTTTGTTTTGCTGGGATATGCTGACGCTCACTATTTCTACCCATTAATTTCCGAATGGGCCAAAGGGATAAAATTTTATAAAAATGTAACTATAAAACAAGTCATCAAATTGGTTGGAAGCTGGCAAAAGATTATCTTAATTGTGTAAAACCTTACATTGTCTAATAAAAAAGGTATATTAATTTTGAAATACTACATAGACTTAACACTAATATCTATTTTTGTTGTATCCAAGTAGTTTTGGGTCCACCTGACCTACGCGTACAAAAGCTACTTTTTTTGCATTGCTACCCAACCCGCATGTAACCGCATCTAGGATATGCTTTGCATACTGTTCTCACCTGATTTTGATGGCAATTGCTTTATACAGTGGAGAATTTGTAGTGGTCAACAAGCATCTATTACATGACTTAACTGAGATGGGCCTTTGGACCCCTACTCTTAAGAATCAGATAATCTACAAGGATGGTTCTGTTCAGAAAATTGCTGAAATCCCTGAGGATTTGAAGGCTATCTACAAGTATGATATGGAGTTTCTTGTCTTTATACTCTCTTATTTATAACATTATAATTCTGCTTTCTTACATTGTAATGCGGAAACAGAACTGTTTGGGAGATCAAGCAAAGGACATTGGTAGATATGGCTGTGGATCGTGGTTGCTACATAGACCAGAGTCAAAGCCTTAATATACATATGGACCAACCCAACTTTGGAAAACTTACATCCTTGCATTTCCATACATGGTCAAAGGTATAAAACATTATTTACTTTTCTTTCTTTTTTTTATCTGTAATAATGTGTGGCAATTCCGGAACCTTACTTATGATGGACTAATTTTTGTGTGGCTACATTTTCTTAATAGTTTTATCATAAAATCAGACTATTATTGAAGTAGTATATAGTTTTTGTAATTATTATAAACATACTAATTTGTTTTGCCACATAGTTTTGGGTGTGTTGCATAAGGTATTTGCTTGGTTAATGCTTCTCTTAATGATAAAATGCACTTTTTTACATCAGGGACTCAAAACAGGGATGTACTATCTGCGATCACGTGCTGCAGCTGATGCAATTAAGTTCACCGTTGATACCTCCATTCTCAAAGTAATATTCCTTACCGAGCCACCATTGTTTCATGACTCAATTGAATTATTCTTTTTCCTTTTATGTTTTTTGTGTGTGTGTGTGTTTCCCTGAAATATAAACCGAAACCTCCTTTCCAATGCAGGAAAACACAAAGACTGCAAGTGCGGAAGATAACAAGAATACAGAAATGTCCCAAATGGTCTGTTCATTGATGAACCGTGATGAATGCTTGGCTTGTGGAAGTTAGGAGTTATTGCATGAAGGGTGTGGTTGTCATGTTACTGATGAGTGATTTTGCACGGCTGTGTTTATTTTCAAATGTGATCATTTTACTAAAGTTTAAATGCTCTAACTATTATGTATGTATATGAATGCTATGTGACAGTTTACGTAAAGTATGTAATATATATATGAAAGTGTTCTATGATGAAGGAAGATGCATGTGTTTGATTGAGAATTTCAAATTTTGATGATTCAAAGGTTTTATGATTGCTAAAGTTTGGTTTTGAAAGTATCTATAGTAATAGAAATACAGAATTATGGAACTTAACTAGAACACCTATTATGCCCTTTCCTAATACTTAAGCAATGTCAGGGGATTAATATCCCATTCATGTTACAGAATTTGGTGATATCTTTGAGTGGTTTTGAGGTAAGATTGATTAGAAACCCTTTTAATCCATGTTTTAAAAGCACCTTAGCTTGCCTATGGTGTTGTAATGAATTTTGGAAGTAAACCTAACTAGTTCTTAAAAAATATTTAGAAATCATTATAGATTTGTGTAAATGGTGAAATTATGTTAAGGAGATTGATGGGTAACTTGGTATAATTTTGACTAGCCAAACACTCTCTTATGCTTATGTCATGTTTTAGGTGCATGGAAGTAATCCAGGACTTTGGAAAATCATTACCTGTATTAAGGTGAGTAACAGACTAGAAGAAAAGTGTAACTGACGGGTATGGATACTCGTTGTTCATATTTATGATATTGTAGCCAAATTGTGTTAGCTATGTATATGTGTTAGAATGATGAATATTGATAGGTTAACCCATATGGTATATTATTTGAGCACCTAGAATGATTCGTTGGTTAATCATTATAGCCTTTATGGAGATCATAACCTTCATGGATGTCGTGTGCTTAAGTTAGCACTTATATGCCTTTGTGGATATGGTAATATCCTTTGTGGCTAATTCGAACTCGAGTAGCTTTTGTATGTCTCTGTGGCAATGACGACCTTGGTGGACATGCATATGTCCTTTGTGTGCATGTACTTGCATAGTACTTGAAAGCTTAGTGTTAAGACTTGACATACGAAGCAAAGACTTGACATACGAAACAAAGACTAGATTGTGCCATTATTGTTGTTAAGCATTTGACTTCTATGTTTTGTTATTCACTAAGCTTTGTGCTTATGTTGCTTCGTATTATGTTTTCTAGGTGAAACAAGTGACGTCAAGCTTAAAGGCAAGGCCTAGCTAGTAGATTTGTGGTGGCGCTCATGTGGTATGAGCAACTCTTTACCTTCCTCATGATGCAACTTGTTTACGCCCAAAAGTCTCTTTTGTGTTGTGTCAAGACTTTTAGATGTTGTCTTGTTATGTGTCAAATTATCAAACTTGTGCAGAATTTTTAGTGTTTGGCATAAGGCCGTATTGACCCGAATTTTGTTGTTGACGGGTCTTCGTAGGAATGAGTTTATATAAGTTTGTTATGGTTGTATGTACAGAATGTTCAGCTCAAGTTAAGTTATGTCCAAGTTTAGTACTGAAATGGGAAGTGTACTTTTAAGAGGGTGTTTGGGATTAACCCCTTCATTATGTAAATTGTGATTTGCACACTTCCGTTTTATGAAATTCAGCTGTTGTTATGTTAGATATATTCCCGGAAGTGATTCTGGAAGGTTTCGTGTTTTGGCGAAACATATAATTACATTTTGCGAAAAGGTTAAGATGACTAAAACAGAAAAATGCAGAAAGGCGTTTAGTCGCCGGCCAAGGCCATTTGGCCGCTCCATCATACGTAACATAAAAGCCTTTAGATGATATTTGGCTGTAAATTAGTCCTCTTATCGTCAAGGATCCAAAGCATCCAGAGCTTCAATACCTTTTCTTGTTGACCCTAATTGAAAAGCGAAGATGGAGTTGATATATAAATTATTAAATTGTGTTATTGTTTCAGCATTCTAATTAAGTTTATGTGCATGGTGACTGTTTAGCAACATTTATGTTATTCCTTAGTGTTGCAATTGTTCTTCAAGAAGGTGCACTCTACTTTGAATAAACAATAGATTATGTCTTGCATCATGTCAAGAAACCAATATGATTACAAGAAACATATATGTTAGCAACATGGAATTCAATCAGCCACTATTTTCCTCATCACCAAAACACTAAGTTTATCAAAAAGCAAACAAAATACCTGCTCACAGATTGAGATCCTCTCATAGAGCACGCTTTTCATTTTACCAACTCATTTGCTTTCAACACGATTAATTAACAAAAATTCCATTTTGTTTCCGGATCTGATTTTGAATTTCACGTCCAAAAAGAGCCGATCCAACCCGACAAGGCTTGGAATTGTATTTTGCTTTGCTTAAAAGAAGAATACATTGGTCATCTTCTTTTTGTCAAAGCTCGGCTGAGAGTTAGGCTATAGCATAGACAAAACCCGAAACTAAAACAGAAAAAAATCTTCGTTTAGCTCTCAGACTTCTGAAACTCTTTCATAGAAAAGTAAGCTAGCTCTAGAAGCAAGAACATCTTCCTCTGAGACTCTGTAGACTTGGCTATCTGAAACTCCAATCCAATACACATTGCATGATTCCACTGTTGCATCACTTTCACAATTATTCGTTTTGTTAACTACTCTTCTGTAAACTGTGTAATGCCCACTTCCTGTATCTCCAAAATGCTCCACAACTGAAACAAGATTGTACTTATGGTTCCCGTTTGACGGTGTAGAGTTTGAAGTCTCGCATACCTAAGTAGAATGATACAATGGTAAGATACGTGTTATAAAGGGAACACAGTAGACTTTTCAGGTCAACCAAGTAACTTATAAATTCAATATTGACAAAATTTATTTACTATGTCTGGAGATATTGATTATGCATAAAATAACAAAGAACTCATCTGGGCTATGTTCTATTTCTACTGGATCAAATGGGTCAAACGGGTCAAAAGTCGCTCAAAATGTAATTAATGTATACAACCTCTATTTGTTTGAAAATTAAACTATAATTGTGATGATATTATTCTTGTATACATATTTTAGCACATTTATTTGTAAAAATTGAGCAGAAGTATTTACGGGCCCACCCAATTAACCCAACCCATTCCATTTCAAGATGTGAATTCCCTGCTTGTACATGAACACAATATGACCCATTACTAGACCCACCCATCGTGGCACCTCTAGTCTGAAGCAACGTATTTATAAACAAGCAACTTACAAACCTTAGCCTCCTTGTGTGTATTTTGTTCCTCTTGAATTCCCGTTTCACCATAAACATTTGATGACGGTTGTTTGTATGCATCATTTTGTAATTTGATAATATCAGAATAACGAATTGGCTGCCGATTTTGGTGTGCCAGTCTGCCAATTGGCAACTTCTGTTCAGAATGTCTGATTTCTGTTCCTTTGTTTTGGAAAGGTGACATGTTCAAAGTCAAAGGAAACGAGATATGACCCTATAATTACATAAACACTGGTTATCAATTTATGAAGAAAAACGAATTCTATAATGATTCTTTGCAAAATAAAATTAGTACCTGGAGTTTGATGAATTCCCCAAAGACATTAACTGAAGCACGTTGTAAGTTAAGGCACAAAATCTACATATCAACATATTCATAAAAGGTTAAGATTATATTACCAATAGAGGTTTATTGAAATATTGGGTCTTTTTGCATAATGTAGAAGCACACTTTTTCATTGTCATGTTTTAGTAATTGTATTTTTTAGAAATGAATTATAAATCGCCTTAAAAATAATCATTTTTATTATCAAGATGTTAATTTTTTGTGTATAAAATGTTAGATACATATATGATATATTACCATGAGCCAAGCAGAACACAAAGTCATCTTTAACAAACTTAGAACAAGACCATGAAGAAGTGCATTGGAATTTCATGCAAAAAAAAAAAAAAGCCCCTTAAATATATGCCATTTATTTAATTGCTTAGAGTGAATAATTACTTACCTCCGGACAACGTGCTATATGTAACTGTTTAAAAGTACGAGAATGGTTGTTTGACCACGGTAATGATCCTAGCGATGGTAGGTTTTTGCAGTCACAAGTATCGTGCTTGCTACAGCTTCTAAGTTTATCAACATCTGCCTGTCAATTTGAGCACACATAACATTTTAGTAGAACCTTTAAGCCTAAGAAATTAATAAGGTTCTTGAAAAAAGCTTGAAAATCTATCATCATAACTCAAAAAGGCTGAGTATAAAGAGCAAGCTAAAAAGGAAAGAGTTTTTTGCATATATATCCTTCCGAAAATGCATAATTGCATATATATCCAAAGCATGCATAAAAACCATTGTACTATGTGCATCAAAAACTTGTACAAAGGATATATATGCAATTATTCACTTTGGGAGGGATATATATGCAATTCTGCCAAAAGGAAGGGGTTTTTGAATGTATTTTGTAATCATATTTACTACATTAACTATTTATAAAGAACATATGAAAAATAGAGAAAAATAATAATATTGGCAGGTCAAGGTCAACTCGACCTGCGATGAAAGAAACAGTTTGAGTCGCACATCTATTTGCCACTACTACATAATAAAAATTGGAATGTTAATCACTAGAGAAAATGAGACTGATATGCCTAATGGTAACTCACCTCATTTTTATTTAGTAGAGACAAATATCTCAAGGCTGTAGTATGCCAACAGTGAGTGCAAAAGTAGTTTTCAAGGCGTTCTGCAACAAAAAATCGCTCAAGGCAATCCTCTATAGAGCATCCTGGTATCTGATCCATACGACCACAAAATAGTAAAGATAATTTTGCTTATCACTCGAGCTTTGCATATATAAAAATAAAACCCAAGAAGATAAAAGAGAGTGAGGAGTTTACATACGATAGAACCACCCCCTGCATATGTAGGAGGTGAAAGGTACAAGCAATTGAAATATTGAAAATCCAAAGAAATCTGCCAAATTAATAAACAAAATGACATGTTACTATACATTTTTTGGATTTATACATATCTAATGGTCTAAGTTTAATAGGGGTATGCATATAGTATCATTCCAATGATAAATAAAATTTTGAAATAGAACTTAGGAGATTTTTAATGCATTACGAATACATTTTCGAACCCGTTAAACCCATTCCATATTAACCAAATAACTGAACTTTCCCCATTTGATCCGTTACAGTAAAGTAAAACCCAGATTGACCCGTTCACACATACACGGGCTGAAATTGCCAACTTTAACCTATAATTTGCACAGATAAACTGTTGTTTAGGATAAGTATTACGTCCTATTTTATTATGAAATAGCGAGGTTTGGATTAACTTAATTAGGAATTCGATATAGATAGGGAATTCGACAGAGTTCAAGATTAAGTTTCTATGCCTGTATATATACTTGTATTTGGTCGTTAATAAACTGAATGCAATAGTGATATTCTTTCTCAACATCTTCTAAAAATATATATAGGCATATAGCAGATTATCTGCTTATATAGTTAGCAGCTAGAGTTAGAAGAAAGCAGTGATTACTAAGAAAAGAGTACCATTCAACCTGAAACGAACAGCTTTTGCAAGTTAAAATGCTTCCAACAATCCCATTAAACGGGCCAAGAAAGCTTTGAGTCCATCTTTGTAGCTCATCAAAGATAACACTTCTCTCAGCTGTAAGAATACGGTTACTCAATGCGTTTACAACAGCTAAAGAACCATGAGTAGATGCATAATATTCTGAACATTCTGCTCTTAACGAAGACAGCATGTGTGCTAATGCTTCTTCTGCATCCTGACCAAATGTTAATATGTATCAAAATAATAGATTATAGAAAAACATGGTGAACGTGACTGTTATGAACTTATGATGGTTGCGCACCTGTTGATTCGTTAGATTGAAATTAGGCATATAATCAGCCATTGCGAGCATCACTTTTCGTGGACTTAGTACTATGCTTTCATCCCGAACTATACACAGTTCTGCAAAAAATTCAAAGAAACAATTATTATAAAGAATTTTATTTGGTTGGTAACTTCTGTTTAAGATCAATGTAAAGTAACAATATAATTGTAAGTTGGATGAAGGTTCAATAATGTTATTAAATTGTGGGTACCTTGCAATAGAGCATTCAATGACACAGCAAGCGGCATATCCCCAATTTGTTCATTATCTGATGAAGCTTCAAACTCATCCACAATCTTTTGTATTGAAGTCAGAAAACAAGAACAGCTCGCCAAAGCCTATCAAGATTTTCAATTTAAACACATAAATCGAGTAATCCTGACTAATGAGATTTCCATCTTTTCATGAAAGTTTTTAGTCAGATAACACAAGGTTTCATATAAATAGAGTTGGGATGTAAGACCACCCTAGTTTGATAGAGACCGTGAGAAACAACATTATTCATCAAGTGATACTGATCTAAGGCCAAAAATCATAAATAAAAGGTGGCATATGTGTAAATAACTCGAACTTGGCACTCTGCACATTACATAACTCAGCCTTCACGTTTATGTTAATGTGACTATCACATATCACTTATGCAACCTGACCCAAAAATTTGAAAGTATTGAAACCAAGAACATAAACCATATAGTAGCCCCTTAAGTTTCGAACAGGAGTCAAACTTTTGGGCCGGTGATATAATCCTAATCACTTACCTAAACAATGTCGTTTCATAATAATAAATGATAAAACAGTTGTAGACCATTCCAAAACACACCGAGACATAACATTTTTCATACCATGAACCCAAAAGGGAGATTATACATAATCTATCCCGGGGTTTCCTTTCAAACCGATTTCTCAGGTTTCAAACAAGTTTTAGTAATATAAGGCAATATTCAATTAAAGTTCTCCGACTTTCTCACCAAATACAGTGGGTTCACAAAACCCAAACCATATGGGTGGTCTTTGGGAAAGCTAAATTAAACAGTTTATACTTGATTACAGAAACACATTATGAGCTTATGTGGTGAGCCGGTGAAAAGCACAATGTTGACTTATCAGCTTATATGAGCTAAAGCTTTTTCAACTAAAATAAACAGCTAAAATTAGCTGTATCAACCCATTGTTTGAACAAGCTTACCCTGACACCCCTATACATGTCAAACTAAAAATCCTAATTCAGATCAGTAACCTATACATGTCAAACTAGGATTGCTTGTTTAGGCTGCTTATCTGCTTATAAGCAGATTCGCTAATCCAAACTGCCAAACTGCTTCTTCGCTCATCTTCTTAATTTGGGGCAAAATAAGCAATTTGAATGAGTATCTTGGGCTAATTATATCAAAGTGCTTATTTGAGATAAATTGCAATGAACTTTAGACCCTCATATCTAACCTAAACGGGTAAACAGACGAGGTTTTTCAATGTTAAGGTTATTGTGGGGAGGGCTAGTCTTTGACTCAAATGTAGGTGGCCTACCGGGGTATCCCCGTGATCGTTTACCTAGTGAGGTTCGATCATACCTCTTGTGATGACCTACGGACGCCTTACCACTAGGCCAACTTGGCGGTGGGTTATCTAACCTAAAACCCTTAAAGTATATGCAAATGAGCTTTATCATTATTTACATATCCACTCATTGCATTTCTTCTAGAACAAGCAAATCTAAACACTCTCACATTTATCTAGTTAAGCCCTTTTTATCACAATCAACAAGTTACAAATTTCAAAACTTATAATACCTGCAAAACAACATTCAAGAAACAATTATTCCCAAGATTCTGCAAACCAGGAACAAGACACAAGTCCTCAGACAACTCTTCATTATCCGATGATTGCAACCAAGACAACAACATCTTTCTTCCTTTGCTATTTTCATCTTTAAAAGCCAAAAACAAACCAGCAACACTTAAAACACTACTTGCTGCTAATGATACTTGAAACCCAAATGACTTGTGAGATATGATTTTAAACCCATGTTTTAATGAGTTTAACCAAGATTGAACATTTATGTTTTTGATATGAGTTTTCATTTGATTTTCGGTTATTTGGGGTCACTTGGTTTTCAAGATCCTACCTTTTTTTTTTTTCCTTTCTGTCAAGTTAGTTTTGATTCCTTGAACAGACCCAGTTACTCGGTATTTGTTTCTTACGGGGTAGTTTGGTTTAAGGTTGTCTAGTAATAATAGCCTTGCGTATTTAAGGGTGCGTTTGGTTTGTTAACGATAATGGAATGGGATTTGGATTTAGTATAAGTTTAAAAGAAAAGTAGTAGAGAGAAATGTATAATTGATTAAAAATGTTGTTTGTTTTGAAGGTTTAGTTAGATAATAAAAAATATGGATAGTTAATTTTTAGATTAAAATAAGAGGAAATTTCTAAAATAGACAAATAGATAACCATGTTACGAAAATGAACCATTGAAATAAGTGTTATCAAAAGCAACTATACATTTGCACGCCATGATGATTTGCGCACCTACCTTAAGATTAAGACACGTGTAATTTAATCAAGTTACGGTTGAATTATAAACAGATGTGCAAAATGTTTGTACGCCAAACTAATTTGCACGTCTAGATTATTTAAAAGTGAGGCTAATAATGTGCCACATCATCTGGGAGTGCAAATGAGTTTGCTCTCCATGTCATTTGCACGCCTAGATTAGTGGTTTATAATGTGCCATGTCTCTTCATGTTATTTGCACGCCAAGTTTGACATGTGTAACACAATTTGCTCTCCATCTTATTTGCACGCCTAGTTAAGAATTTTTATTTTTTGTTTTATTTTAAGCTATAAGCACTTGTATGTGCAAAGTGAAAAGAGAACAAACCAAAAGTGTGTATACGGGCGTGCAAAAAAGGAAAATGATTGGCATGACTAATTTTATGCCTAATTCACTCAACATATGACAAGTGGAGTATATGATGTTTCTCTCTCCCCATGATAGCTTTTAGTTACGTACCCAACTGACCCTAACTTTGTTTATATGATTCTATCACTACTAAAACCAAGAAAATAGAAACTTTTTATAGTAAATTTTTCTTTATCTATATATATATGAAAAGAAAAAAGGGAAATTTTCATATTTGCCCATTTTTTTCACCATTAATTTTATGCTAGACGAATACTTGCTCAAAGCTACGGTGTATCACGGTATATAATTATACTTGCTAACTTGTGATTCTGATGTGACTCTTGATGCAACACTTGCGAGTTTATTTGTAGTCATTGCGAGAAAATAGTTTATGAGTTATAAAGGAAAAATAATAAAAATTTTAAAATTAAATAATATTTAAAATATTAATTTAGTGATAGATTTTAATCTTAAAATGAAAAGTATAATTGTTAAAATAAAAATATGAAGTTGTGAACCATTATGTTGGACACATTTTCATTCTATATTGGGCCATTAGAAATCCATGGGCTCATATGAGAAAAAGGGCCGTCACAACATACACAAAGAAACCCTAATCCCCAAAACACCTCTCTATAAAACCCACCTCCATCTGCCTCTCCTTCATATCAACAAAACCCTAATCCCCCAATCAACACTACCGTTTTCTTTGTACATCAAATTTGTTCATGTTTCACTTTCATCAAATCGTTATAAACTCTAGTGTTATGTATCAGAAAACAAAAATGGGGATCGTCTGCCCCTTATGCAAAAAATCGATTGCTTTAGGGATGGAAAATATAAATCCCCAAATAATCGATTCCACCCTTTCACTTTGTCAGCTACTTTCATTAGCTTTATTTTTATAAAACTTATTTTCCAAGTTGCTGATCATTTATGGGTGGTAGATCTGTTTTTTATTTTTATTTTTATAAAGTTATATTTTATTTATAAAAAAAAGAAACTGATGATGATAAAAGTAAGGCTTGTTTCTCAGAGACATTCGCAGTGGCCGCCTAAAACTTTCGCCTTTCGCCGGGCTTGAGAGTTTATGATGCTCTTTTCCTTCCTTGGATGTCTGAAGTTTCTTTATTTATTTATTTATTTATTTATTTATTTATGTTTTTGTGTTATTAACTTTTTTATATATTAAAAGGTATTTTTAAAAATAGTATATAGATATCTAAAGAATGGTTAATATCTCAGTGATGATTTCATAGATGACGAGTCTGATTATCCATTCACCTTGATGACTTTTACGAGGCATTTGTCTGAGAGATTATTACCATTTTTTTAAATATTTGTACTTGATAAACTAAAAATATAACCATTTCCAAATTTTCCGAACGGCAATCAGATTTATGTTGATTTATTGTTATATCTAAAAAGTATAACGCCAGTTAAATATAGTAAACCACAAAAATATAGTAAAAAATAGGGAAAATTTAAAAAGGTCCAGTAAAAAATGAGTTTTTCAAGCAAGGCAGCTTCTTGATTGGATAAAGTTAATCAATTCTGTCAAGTTCTATTTTACTCAAACTTGCGATATTTAATTCTCAACCAGTATCACTCGCCTGATTCTGACTTTTTTTAATGATTTTTCAGGCCCTTATATATCTGGTATATTTTAAAAAAAATCTTTACTCCGTATTTAATTAGCAAACGCACTCTGTCCCTAAACTCCTAGTAATAGGAAAAATGTTTTGAGGCAATTTCTTCGTTTGCTATATTCATTTTGTTATCCGGTTTTACTCGTCTGTATGATTTATTTTTATTATCATACTGGGCACATGACTGGATCACAATATTTAAAAATTCTGTATCACACAGTATTTGTGCTGTAAAAATGGAAATTTGTATAAAATAAGTGATCAATGACTTGCTGCTCATGAGATTTATCCCAAAAGAATCATGTATTTTTATATAACAAAAGAAACTAATGATGATAATCTAAAGGCTTGTTTCTCAGAGACATTCGCAGTGGCCGACTAAGAACTTTCGCCTTCGCCAGGCTTGAGAGTTTATGCTGCTCTATTCCTTCCTTGGATGTCTGAAGTTTCTTGTTTTTTTTGTGTTTGTTGATTTGGTTTTACTGAACTAAAGTTTAGACAATTGAATTAAACAGACCTTACGATGAGGCCAATGCCGGCTTAAATGTGCTTTTAATCTCAAAACCAAAATGAATAGTGTTACAAGTGTAAAGAGTGATGGAACTCCGATGAGGGCAGGGGTCCGGTCTGCTAACTTTGACTGAGCAATGCAGGTGTTGATCCTCTCATGCCAAGGTCTACAAAATGGTGTTGCAGGATGGACTATGTTAACATTAAAAGGATATTGCAACTGTGTATGAATTTTGTACCCATAGTATTCCGATATTGTTTACTATGGTAATAATGAGCGTAGCTTAGCTTAGCTGTGTTTTTGACTATTTTGCTTTGTTATGCGGAAAAGTCTTATTCCAATTTGCTTCATATCATGTTCATTTTATGTTTGTAGTGTATGCAAATGATTGTAACCATGTCGTGCAAATGAATTGATGCAAGTTTCTGATAATGTTTTTGACAATTCGTTTATGCTAGATTTAAAAAAGTCATTATTAGAGATATTTGATTCACACGAAAGATCTCTCATTGTTTTATGTTTACAACGTCTCTGTAGCTGTAACTGTTATGTGTTCAGTTTGTTAATCCTTACTAACCGATTATCAACCGGCTAATGGTCTTGTTGTTGTCAACATACGAACTATTAGTTACATAGGGCGTTTGCTTTTTAAGAAAGTAAGCCGGTGAGATAGAAAAAGAGGCTGATAAGTTTAGTAGGCGGAAAGACTATTTTGATTGTTTGATGCAGTTTCAGCCTGAATGTCATCAACACCATTGTAATTTCATTATATAATTCTTACAGACAACAAAGACTAAAGAAAAATGTGAAAATTTATGGCATGTAGGTAACAAGCAGGTAATTTTTTGGTTGTGAAGTAAAATTTCATTTACGAAAACTAACTTCAGATATAGAATCAGCAAGTAAGAGCCTGACCATTTCACCTTCCATACTCAATTGCCAACATGTTCCATTATGTATAAGTTGTGTATAGGTCAATAATACGTTGGGGTTCATGATGCCGAATTAACTTCATGCGCATCCTAACCTATCAATCCAAAATACCGTGAAAAGTTGCACAATACCATGATACTGTAAATATGCACCAACTCGTGGGCTATTTGTGGTGAAAAAGTAGTGTAACATGTTTCAAATGTGCATTGACCAAGACTTCCTTCGTAATCTTTTGTGGTTACCAAGATTTCCTTTGTTATCTTTGATTGCTCAAGGTTATCAAGATGACATCCCCTGTCGGGGCATTTTGACCATTTCTACGTATACAAGACAAAATTATAAGTACCATCATAAAATTATCTTTATGCGTGATAATCTTTTGAATGGATTATATGGGATTATGAGGTAACAAAGAGATTTCTTCTAGTGGGAGGCCATATTTGTGGGTTAATGTTTTGTAACAAAAATTACTAGGAAGACAATTTTATTTGGTTTGAAGTTTGAACAACTTGCACCACATGTATATCGTATGTGTGTCATGATAATCCCGTGCATATGTTACTCTTGTAATTGTAGCCTTGTAGGCGATGGGACAATTTTGGAAATTTCTCACCTCAACTGTACAAGGTATGATTAGCTTTAGCACATTAAAAGAGAAAAATACCACAGTTGGTGATCAAACGTGACTTTTGGTACTTTCAGAAGAAAAACGTGATTGGCTCAATAGTTGCAATTTGCTAGGTTCATAATATTCCTAACTTGTGGATTTGGTATCCACCAAGTTAGGAAACTCCTAATTGGGAACGAAAGTCATTCGTACATATACTCCATAAACCAAACGACAGTTTTTTAGAGGGGCTTTGGTCGTTAAATAGCAATGAACTTTTCTAAATGAACCGATTTGGTACGTGAATTTTGAAAAAGTTGTGCAAATGTAACGAACTTTTATAAAGTGTTCAAATCTGCACATTTTGATGACATGTCATACTCAAAAATCTGACATGTGGCACAATTTATAAAGTGAAACATCATCAAAATGTGCAAATTGGAACACTTTATAAAAGTTCGTTATATTTACACAACTTTTTCAAAGTTCACGTATCAAAACGAGACAATAAAGAAAGTTCAGTACTATTTTATGACCAAAACCCTTTTAGAGACTATAAGTTGTACAATTTTGTCAGAGTAATCTATGACAATACACGATTTCTTGTTTTCCGGCGAAAAATAAAATACAAATCTTGATAGAAACATCTTCAAAAACGAAGTTTGCAGACTAGTTTATTAAAAAGATTGTAGGATGAGCCAAATCCTTCTCCCAAACACATACCTTATACCAGAAACGCTTTTCTACACTCCTTACATTTTGCCTTTTACCGGAGCTGATACATAAAGGTTGTAAAACAAAAGAAGGATTAAAAGTTTCTGTTGTCTTGTTAGTGATCAAACGTTTTAAAATTTGAGCCCTTTATTTAAAATCATAGGGTGTATAAAAGAACCGAAACTGGGAGCTGCATAATGAGGATGGTTTCCTTCACCATCCTTGTGTTACTACATTAACCATGAACAATCTTCAAACTGTCACCTCTTCGATTAGTTGAGTTCCATATGTATCCACCATAAATTTATTAGAAGTAATACGTATCACTATATCAGTGTCAAAATCGAAAGGCTGCTAACAACTTGTGATACACTGATATGCATGTATGACATGCGTGCCATCTCTCGTTTAGCTTTACAAGATCTAAACTTTTTAATCCTCTATCTTCAGTTAAATGTTTAGAGCATTATAAGAAAGTAAATTTCACAGGCAGCTGGTAGATTCTCTCATCACCAATGCTTAGCTAAGACGCACTTATTTTGACCTGCTAACTTATATAGTCCAATCGACCTGTTAGATACATCAGTACATTATCCTCCCATTACTATTTATGTTTCTTTCGTGTTGAAATCTGAAGTGATAAAAACTTCGACATACAAGATCTTTAAGGACGTAAAAATGGATCTGAATTCACATTGATATTGGAAGAACATCAGCAGTGCAACACCCTGATGAACAAGGACTTTTGAGCCTATGGTCGTCACTCTTCTCTGTCATGCAAGTTTTGTTTAAGGTAATGTCCATAATGTTATCAGTTCCTGAAGGTAAGACCTATGATCCGACTGCCATAACTCGATGTCTAGGCGGTAACCCATAGTTAAATCGACTGAGTAAAGTGTTTAAACTAATTATACCACAAGTTAAAATCAACCAACCATTTAATCCATTCTAATTCTATCTATACTACATCACACAAAAGTTGAAGAACAAAACACACAATACGTTCAACGTCACAAGTTACATGTATTGACAAAGTAATGCAAAATAAATAACACAACACGTACTGTGAAAACTGAAAATGGAAAAAACAGTTATAAACTTTAGCTCCACAAAACATCATGCCTTCACGCAGCAATTGAAGCAACTTAATAAGCTTCTCTTGTTCTGCAGCCAACAATTGACAATAAAACAAAATGAATACAATAGTTTAAGGGTTGTAGGAGGCCACTTATAATAGATCCAATATAGTCTCATTTAGGCTAATCCAAAATCCAAAGATGGATAAGATAAATTTCTGATTGTTCATGCTATAAAAGAACAAATAAAGCGATGAAGCTTCAAGCAAAGTCAATGCCCCTTTGTACTTACAAATATAAATAAATCAGATTCCATGATTGTCTCCTTTGGTAATATTTAATTTTAGTCTTTATTTTGTGTCCACAACAATAAGACTAGTAAAGGTGAGAATGTACACTTGTTCAAATACAGAAGAAGAACAGATCCTCTACAAAAAAAAAAGTAAAAATAAGAGGTTTGGTTTTAGAAGGGGCTAAGGAAAACTGTTCGATGACAAAATCACTAACTTAATGTCATTCCATGATTGAAATTCACCTTCTAGGTTGATTTTGTTAAATAAGCATTTTTTTTTCTTACTTTAGACAATCTAGTAATTTGTTAGTAAAAGGTGTCGTGAATATGAAGCTGCTTACATTTGGGGACTCGTGGTCCTGGTTGTAATGGTCGATAGGAGGAAGTGGTTGTGTTGTAGCAAGTTTAGCTTTATTGGAAGAAACGAGCTCTTCTTCGTTACCAATGCTAGTTCTTGATAATTCTCTCTTGTTCTGCTTCCTTGACTCGCGGATCTTTGAGAAATCCAAAGAATAGTCTGGCAATGGTCCCTTCTGGTCCCAATCCCCAAATTGTGGCACTGATAGCCATGGTGCATTTTTCTACACACACACCATTAAAAAAATATTACTAAAGAGCCATTAGAAAACATAAAATATCAGCATCCATGTAATAGAAAATCAAGAAAGTTGACACATGAACTATTTAGGGGGTGTTTGGCAAAAAAGTTAGTTATTCGAGCAGTTATCAAATCAAAAAAGTTAAACAGACTACAACACTTAGTAAAGCAATGATGCTATATCCACTATCAAATTTAGCTACAAATGTATGCCGTTTTGTTTGGATCAGAAGGTGAAGTTTGTATACACAGCTTACCCCTTGTGTATGTCAAAGAGACTATTGCCCTTACGTTCAGATTGCCCAAAGACTTGCCCATGTTTCAGTGTGGTGATTGTTAACTTTTTTCAATTATTAGGACACAAACTATTGGTAAAATATTCTAGTCATGTCATTGTTTTCTCTAATTTGTTTCGTGGGTCCGAATTTCACAATTATAAAATTTATGACATAAAACCTAAAGCAAAAGAAGGAATTTATTTTATACAGATGGTAATCACCTGGTACCACAATATAATCAATGTCATTCAAAGATGCTATGCCAATTAATAAAGCTATAAGGTTTGATTATTCAAACATGTATAGCTGGAGAATTCCAACTTTGAAAAACAAGCAACTGTTCAACCACATGAAAATGTCAACTGCCTTTATTGTTAACTAATGGAAGAATTAAATTCCAAATGCAAATCAATCAATCATGACAAGCACCTACTCTTAATACTGTAATACTATCCCGCAATCCTCACACTTCAGTGTTCAGAGTTTGACACTCTATACCGCTAATTAACCACTTCAAATTTGAACTCCCACACAGAACATTTATCTCAAATAAACAGTTTTGCGGATTTTGGGACACATTGGTACGAGCTAACTCTAATTTGGCTACTAGAACTTGATAAATACTATACAGCAAATCAGCAATCACAAACTTAACACAGCCAAAGAACATCATCCTCTCAGAAATCAAATTTTTATCATGAACAATCAATCCTAAAGCAATTGCATCATAATACTAGCTAATAACACTTCTTCAAAGATGTATTAGAAATTGACCTATATATTTTCCCGAACATATAACATCAATAATATACCCCAACCCACAACAAAATAGCATCATTCACAAAAAAATAAAAAGATCTTAATCATCACTAATAAATTTCTAAAGCGAAAAAACATTCAAAACAATCACAGTAGCTAATAACACGTTTAAACCGTGTATTAGAACTTGATCCTTACATTCTCGCTAATGTTATCTAACGAATAAACATCAATTACAATTGACACACACATAACATCATCATCTCACAAATACAAAATTCTATCATCATCAATCACTCAATCAATAATAAGTCAAAATTCGCTAGTACCCTGAACTATGAAATGTGCAGTATGTAGCCGGAAATTGGCAAACAGCTGCATATGGTACTAGATGATCCACGTTGCCATTTGGCCTAACAAACAATAATAATCAGGGTAAACAGTTTACATCCCTGGTCTTATTAAATGACCATTATACCCTTCATTTACATCTACAAACACTTTCATAACACCTTTTTTAGTAATCATCACTTATACAGGATAAACAATACAATCTATATGATTGAAAAAACTTGTCTAAGTAGCTTATTCTATCACTATTAATCAAAGGGCTTGTGCCCAAATGTTATCGGTTACGTGTTCAAGTCCTGCTTAGCACGTGTGATCGACAGATTTGTGGTGTAAATATCGTGAGATAGTTAGTTGTCGTTAACAGAAAAAAAAATTGTAAAGAAGCAAAAATAGAAATTACCTCATCCTTGTTGTTATCCATGCAATCAGATCTTCAATCACACACACAGAAGTTCCTCTAGCTCGATTAAAACTACTAGGTACAAATTATGTAACCCAAAAAAAAAGTTAAAAAAAAAAAGCTAACAGAATTGTGAATAAAAATAAATAAAGTGAATGAGTTGTGTGAGAGAGAGACAGAGTAAAAGTAGGAGTAATACATATAGTGACAGCCTGACAGGAGCACCGTAACGTGTGGCCTATAAAACTGAATTATCTTCCTCGTCATTTATATCATATCATGTCTTTTTATATATACAGTTGAGTACTTGAGTTTTTAAATGGGTTTGTTTTTTCTTGTTAATTACGGTGCTGCCACGCCACTCACGCGCTTAGGACACTTGCTACTTACTGTTTTTGCCGCGGATTGGTGGATTTGTGTTAAAAAGCAGGGTTAAAAATCTTTTACTATGTCGATGAAATATTTAAATTCCATTTATAAAATATTTTATACTGGATTTAGACAATTTGAGACCAGATTTGTATATTTTGATGATTTGTTAATATTTTGTCTCTTTTTATGCTGTATCCGATTTCATATTTCCTAGTTTAATGATTGTACTTGTTTATTTGGTACTCCCCATCTCAAATTATAAGTTTATTTTTAATTTGAACAAAGTTTAAGAAATTCTCACTAACTACATTGTTCATCAATCAAATATCTTCTTTCTTCACTAAAATGTATTTTAATTAGTTGAAATAAGAAAATAGACTTATAATTTGAGACGAAAAGAGTATAACATAGCTATTATTGCTTACTTATTTTAATATGACAATTTCTTTTTCCAAGTCATAGTATTTGTATGTATATAGAATGACGAAACAAAAACCAACACAAAGACTTGACTATAGTCACTATACAATATGCTAGACAAAACACAAAACTTAACCCACACTCTTAAGTCTTGCAAGCTTGAGAGGGATAGCACCACCATTCAAGCCAACACGAAATCGACCATTTTGTTCTATTAGAGCTCCAAAAATATGATAAATTAAGGTTTACCACTTGTTTTCTTAATTTACTTGCCAAAATATAGACCTGAGTATAAACCTTATCACTTGAAGATTAGATTAGATTAGATTAGATTATTTATCTCAATGATATAATGGCTATTTGTCTTCGTGTATTTCAAGGTTTCGTTTTATTCTCGATTTTGTTAATCCATATGTTTACATGTTTAGTTTCAAACTTTCAATATTTGCTTAACATATATTTATCCAGTTAGACAGATTTCTACCGAGACAAAGGTATATTTATCTAGTTTATATGTTGACTTTTATTCTCAAGTTTTGTTAAGAGCACCCGATACGGGGCTTTTTTTGCCTTGCACCGAAGTATAACGCGAACGGGTAACACGGACCCGAACCCCTCCTCGCGCCATAGGTTCTAGCGTCGAAACTAACCGCCAGGGTTTTCCATTTTTTTTCAAATTAGCCGTTAAATTAAAAAAGGACGTTGAGTTGGCTAAATAGAGCCATTTTTTAGTAATTAATACCCACTTTTTTTTTCCCAATTTTTTACCCTTAAAAAATCTTATAAATATCTCATAAATCTTCTACTTTTTCCACATACTTCTACCTTACTTTCTACCTTTAGGCTACGTTTGGCGCGAAGCTTTTTGGGGCAATGAGCGGTGAGCAATGAGCTTTTTGATTTTTATTGTTCGTTTGGCAAAGAAGCGGTGAGCTTTGCTATTTTTTGAGAATGCTCATTTTTCCAATGATTCTTTAAGAAGCTGTGAGCGGTGAGGTGTGAGTTGTGGCTACTGCTCACAGCTGCTCACTGCTACTTTTACCAAACACACCCTTAAACTCAACAATACTTCTCTTAATTTCTACCTCTAAACTCACAAAATGAATCCCGATCACGGAACAAGGACTTGAGGACATGACACTTGCAATTAACACCGGCGAGATGGATCCGATGGACAAAGCTATTAGCGGTGAGGCCAAAAAAGAAATCTGGGTCAAATACTATCCCCAAAATTGGTTTAGTTTATGTAATTTTATTTTTATGTCTTTTTATTTTTTTTTTTTATTTTTTTTTTATTTTATGTCTTTTTTTATTAATGAAATTTTATTTTTAGTTTAATTTGCTGTTTTATTTGAGGGGGAAAAAAAAAGGAAAAAGAAAAAAATTATGGTGTTCATGGGTGTCCTAAACTTGAGTTATGAAATAATGATGTGTTTTTATGAGTTATATAGGAAAAAAGTGTCGAGGTAGCAACACTTTTACTATAACACTAGTCCTATGGCTCTTGCACACGTGGTGCTCTAATACATGACAACTTTATTGCAGCTAAGTAAGTTTATTACGGAGGGTTGTGCCTATGAAACTAATGATATTAAATATGCAATCTAAGAACTAAAGCAAGTGCCTGGTCAAAAGATGATGTTATACTTATAAGGGATGAAACCAAAAATGATGTTAATGAAGCAAAAAGAATGAGCTAAGGCCATTCTTTATTTTTTATAATTTTCTTTAACATAAGACTATCCCTTTAATATAATATAAACAATTAGTAATGTCAATTTTCTTATACATAGTTAATGGATTAACTATGATTGTAAAATGGTTTTCTTTCAATTAAAATGATAAAGAAGTAGATTAGATTATTGTTGTTGTCTTTGGTTCAAATAGCACAACAACCATCTATTATTTGGGATATATATTTTTCATGCATCCATTGTATATAGGGGAAGGAGTCTGGTAGTTAATCTACTTATGATTAAATTGTGCTTAAATAGTTGATTTCGGGTGATGTTTGAGTGAATGTTGAGTACGTGATAACTATTTTGGTTGGATTGTTAACCAACTAAACCGTGATTAGATTATTGTTATTGTCTTTCAAATAGCACAACAACCATCAATTATTTGAAGGATTTTTGTTTGTTTGTGATATATGTTTTTTCATGTAGCCGCTCTATATAGGGGATGGAGTCTGATAATTAATCTATTTACGATTAAATTGTGCTTGAATAGTTGATTATGGGTGATGTTTCGGTGAATTTTAAGTACGTGAAAACTATTTTGGTTGGACCGTCAACCCATTTGAAATGAGCGAGTTAGACGGGTTGGAGAAAATCTTAAAATAGTTAACTTTTTATTACCGGATGTAGCGTTAGGAATCAGTTTTCAAATGGTTAAATAGGGTAATGAATAAGGCTACTTTATCATATTTTTATTTAGATTATGATGTTTAGCCCTTTACCTATTTCAGACGTTTCCGGTTCACCTAAAGTTTTAGATTATTATTAACTTCTATTTCACAATTCTCGAAAACATTAGTCACATGCATAATCTTGCTATAAGCTATTTCCACAACTAAAGGAGGTTTGAGTTGACTAATAGGAGTAATGAAACTTCGACTAAAGGATTCATATACAAACAATCGGTTTGCACCTGAATCGAATAATACTCGAGCATGAATTAAATTCACGAAGAAATACATGATACAACATCATGAGACTCTTTTGCTTCCTTGGCAGTGATCTGAAAAGAACGGCCCGGAGGTCTCGGTACAGTTGTTGGTCTTTGAGCTCCTACAAGTATTTCGGTTAATGGTGCTCTTCTCCTGTCATTATTTCTCCTGTAATCTTGTTGTCGAGGGAGAAACCTCACATTCAGGCATACTTCACTGGAATGATCATTCAACATTTTCCACAGACTTACAACGTTTTCGGACGCTAATATGGCCCAACTTCCCCGAATGGTAACAGTTTCTAGACCCCACACGACATTCACCAAAATGATTTCTTCCACAGTTTGTACAAAGTGGAAATTCCCTCCTATTTGCTCTTTGAACACTACTGTTGGAAATGTGGTTATCGTTTAATATGTAAATGTCTAGAATCGAACGCGAGACCTCGGGATTGCACACAATACAAATGAGTATTAAGGAAAAATAATAAATGTATATTTATATTTATTATTAGACACGAGTACTTAACGAACGTTAGTGTTTACCGTTAAATGACTAACGACCGTTAGACGAAAATAAGGAAAGAAGTGTTTATGTAAAATTAGGAAACAAGAGAAGTTCTAGAATCCCCTAGGGGATCTAGATTCGGCCGACCAAAAGGGGGAGGGGTTCCAAACCCTAACTTGTTCCCTACTCTTCCTAATTAGTATATAAACAAACCTAGGGTCATTGTTTTCACATGGCTTTTGTGCACACAATTATCCCTAAACTTCTTCTCCTCCTTTTCTTGGTAAAACTGATCGTCCAACACCCCTAAGGGTTGTGGGTCGATCTTTGTTCATCCAAAACAACTCTTGTGTAGTTTCTTGCAAAACCTTAATACGGTTTAATTTGTGTGTACAAGAACGAGGTAACAACACACTATTGTTGTTATCAAGAGATCGAATAACAAAAAGGTAAGGGGTTATTCATAGATCTACATAAACCCTAATTAGGGTTCATCTTATTGTTCATCCCCAATTGTCAATTGCTTGAGGTACGTTTACTATTTACGTTTTAGTTAACTATTATGTGTTATACTTGATCTTATGCTTCCGCTATTATGTGCTACTCTCTATTAGTATTTGTATATGATAGTCATGTTTATAAAATTCTTACAGTGGCATCACGAGCCATGTATAACATGTAATTGCTTACTAAAACCAATAAAAAACGTATCTTTGATTGTTTTAGATAACATGTTATGTTTTTCTAGGGTTTTCTTTAAATTTTTTTATGAAAAATTAAAAACCCTAACCCTAATTTAGGGGGGGGTCGATTTATCCATAAGCCCTAATTAGGGTTTGTGGTTTAAAAATTAATTAATTGTTAATTGATTAGAAACCCTAGGTTTATAACATGTTTATGTGTACAACGTGGTAATTGGTATGCATGAATCCATGACGAAACATGCATGTTAGTCATGGATTATATATATTATGTTTATATGCAAGTATGTGATCCACAACGTTATAATTAGATAGATCTAGAATTGGGGAAGACTCCAATTATAATTAAATTCAATTTATTTGTTATGTGGTGTATTAATCGATCATATGCTTACGCAATCGAAGTTTCGATGTATGTGGCTCACTTGTGCAAAGTGAAAGCTTTGATTGATTATACACTTTATAAACCTAGAATTGTTTTAATTCGGGTTTTATCTAATCAAGCTTGCATGCGGCTATGTGTTTTCACCTTGTTATTTATATTAGTTGATTGTATTGTTTTCTTTTAAATTACTTGTTAATTGTTATGTGTTTATTTA
>LBNU01001544.1:102060-164392 GCA_014162995.1 Artemisia annua
AAGATACCAAATTCAAACGCTAAGTAGTTATCGATCTTCTCTTAAGAAGGTCTGCAAGAGAAATGTGGTCCACATCAAGGATATTGGATACATACAAAGACTTTGGAGTACATCAAAAGAGACATAAGTTGGCGAGTACATTTCACGTGCACCTCATGCGTCAAATCTAGGATCGTAACATGCACCTCACGCGCGACCAACTTTAGTCTTAACACTAGAACTCATGATCCATAAATCTTCAACATACATCCTTATTCTTTCTTTTCTTTTTCTTTTCGCATTTTTCTTTTCTTTTTCTTTTTCTTTTCTGGATACTTTTTTTCACTTTTTTCTTTCTTTTTCTTGCCTTAGTAACTTCTCAACTCCGAACCTTCACGGTTTCAATCCAAGACCTACCGCCAACTGCTAGGGTTGGAATCTAGGATCCAAGGCCCGATCTCAATCTGAAGTCTTAAAGCACCTTAGCTCATACATAACAACGGGCTTTAGGGTAGCTCCGAAACCACATGCGTACTACGCTTATTCAACGATATACAATACAACTTAACTGACGTGTATCCATGATGTGTACCCAATTTCCCAAGCAAAGATTCTCTTAAGAAGATAAAGAACTACTCATCGGCTAAACCTAACATCTTTAATTATTTTGCACAGATATGGGGTGAAGCAATTTTGTGGGAACAAAAAGACATGAGTACCTTCGATGAGCTTTAAAGAGATCCAACTACTCTATGCTTAGCATCTAACTTCTAAAGAAACTCTATCATTTCACGTTCTCCGCAAATTTAAAATCTCAAATAATGAGATCCGCGAATGCTTAGCCATAATCATTTTTTTAAAGATTATATTGGTTAAGGGAGACAAGCTAGGGCTCAACACGCCCGGATCAAGTCAAAATTTTTATTCTCACTCTTACCTAGTAGGAAAGTCAAACGCGGTGTCAAAACCTTTATTCTGTTTTTGCATAATTTTTAATTTTTTTTTTCATTTTTTTCTTTGGAATTTTTCAAAATTTTTCAATTTTTGTGGTTTTTGAGGAAAAACGGGGTTGCGTAAGTAAACGACAATGGTGAAAGTGCTAGGGCAATCAAATCGAAGATTCCCCCCCAGACTAAAGATAAACATTGTCCTCAATGTTTCAAAGGTAAGGGTAATCCTAACAATAATTCTAAGGCCGTTTATTAAGTATGCCAAAGATACCGTTAGTCGATAAGATTTGGATATTATGATTTCCAAGCAAGCATCAAGACATGGGACTCGAGTGGAGATGAGACGAAACACGAGCACGAGAGTCATCATGAATTGGGGAAATCCTGCACAAACACAAACACAAACAACCAAGCAAACACAAGATTGGAAGAGGTCGCCCTCCTCGCGTTACTTATTAGAAACTAAAAAAAACATAGATGGATAAGCATGGGGTGCCTCCCACGAAGCGCTTGTTTATCATCGAGTCGTGTAGCTTAGACTCGCCCCGAATTTACTTGTCCTTGGGGGAGCAAATGAAACAAACAACCGGCTTGAAATGTAGGATACCGGGATCAAAAACAACATCCTCACTCGCGGATGAGTGGGAAGGTGAAGAAATGATGGGATAAGTGAAGAATGGGTGAAAAACACGAATGGTGTAAGCAAAATCATAAGTCTCGTCCACTCCTCCATCAATAACTTCATTCAAATCGGATCTAAAATCAACATCGGGTGGTTCCGCGGGTGGACGAGAATCAAAAGGGTTTGAATTGTCATATATGGATAATACACATATAACACATGTTTTAGTACAAGTTACTTACCTTGATCATCCAAGCTAAGCTACAAATCAATAACACCATCATCATCAACATATCATCATCATCAGCATCATCATCATCATCATCATCATCATCATCCTCATAATTAACCAAAACCTAACAACATAATAACCCAACATCATAAACAAGGGTTTACATAACCTTTAAAACATACTAACCTTCCATCCTATATCATCATATGATCATATCTTGATCATATGATAATATCCTACTTTCCTCAAGATTAAAACCTTGCTAGAATCAATGTAAGAGATTACTTACTTGGGATAATCTTTACTATAAAAGACCATAGGCATAAGGTCTTCATCTCCATCTTTTCTATGCTATCAAAACCACTATTCTTTTCCTCCTTTTTCCTTCTAAAAACCGGATAAACAAACACACTAGGAAGAGATAGAAATCTCTAGATTTTCCTAGACATATAAACTAGTCACAAGTTTGGGCTTATAACACATTAAGCCCTTCAAGTCTTATACCTTCTATTTTGGCCACACAACAATGTACAATACTTTCATATATAACAACTTAAACCCTTGAAGTCCACTTCCTTTCAATATGTACCACATAATGCTTTCCATAACTATATAATACTTTTGTTGACTATTAGATTGACTATCGGGTTTGACCATTATATAACATTTGTTGACTAACCAATCACGTAAGACCCTTAGTCCATTTCATCTAGCGTGGGGAACAAGTACCCTGAAAACGGGTGTTACCATAATCATGATGAAATTAGATTCATGCTCCATTCAACTTCTTTTTCCTCACCATCTTCTTCTTCTTCTTCTTCTTCTTCGGATTGATTATTGAATAAATACTGCATCATTTGATGCCTTTTTTCTTCACCCACCATGATTGATTTTTTACTCATTGTTTTTTTTTCTTTTCCAGCGAGTGTTTCTTTGGAAAGAGGGCTTGAAAGAGGTTATTTGGGGTTTGTTAGTATGATTTGATGATTCAAGAATTTCTATATGTGTCATTCTGATTTATGAGTGTATAGGTACACGTGTTTGGGAGAGAATGCATATAAAGAGGCTTAAGGTAAATGATAAAAGGAAGTTTCCTTTAAACATAGTTATTAGGGTAAATGGAAACCAAATAAGTTCTGTTACGTTAACTTTGAAGGGAGCCACCAATAAAGGTTTGCCTTTTGGCCTACTATCTTCACTTTTTCTAATTAATGATGCCATCCACTAATAACAAGCCAAATTATTTGCTAATCACCCCGTAATGAAATTTTTTAAATCCCCGCTCATATTTGGGTTTTAGTATAGTTTATAACTTAGGAACAAATGAGAAGAACGCTTAAAATGAGAAGGATGAGAAATAACTATAACTACACATTATAGATGCATAGACTTGAATTAGATGTATCTATAATATTTCAGATACACCGTAATATATTTTCTAGCTAAAAATTAGATGCATATACATATATTAGATGCATTTCATCAAGTTAAATGACTACTATGTATTTTTTGTCCTATGCTGGTCAAATTTGTTGCTAGTACTACTTTACATCATTTTCACTTCAAAATCTCTTTCGAAACTAAGTTGAATGCATCTAAATGAATAGAGATGCATCAAATTCAAGTTGATGTATCTCAAATATGTGGTGATAGTTATTTCTCATTCTTCTCATTTTAAGTTTTCTTATCACTGATCCTTGCCTTAGTTTATAATTATAACGAGGTTTTAAGCCCCGCGCTTTGCGGCGGCTTATATATGGATAATACACATATAGCACATGTTTTAGTACAAGTTACTTACCTTGATCATCCAAGCTAAGCTACAAATCAATAACACCATCATCATCAACATATCATCATCATCATCATCATAATCATCATCATCATCATCATCATCATCATCATCATCATCATCATCATCCTCATAATTAACCAAAACCTAACAACATAATAACCCAACATCATAAACAAGGGTTTACATAACCTTTAAAACATACTAACCTTCCATCCTATATCATCATATGATCATATCTTGATCATATGATAATATCCCTCTTTCCTCAAGATTAAAACCTTGCTAGAATCAATGTAAGGGATTACTTACTTGGGATAATCTTTACTATAAAAGACCATAGGCATAAGGTCTTCATCTCCATCTTTTCTATGCTATCAAAACCACTATTCTTTTCCTCCTTTTTCCTTCTAAAAACCGGATAAACAAACACACTAGGAAGAGATAGAAATCTCTAGATTTTCCTAGACATATAAACTAGTCACAAGTTTGGGCTTATAACACATTAAGCCCTTCAAGTCTCATACCTTCTATTTTGGCCACACAACAATGTACAATACTTTCATATATAACAACTTAAACCCTTGAAGTCCACTTCCTTTCAATATGTACCACATAATGCTTTCCATAACTATATAATACTTTTGTTGACTATTAGATTGACTATCGTGTTTGACCATTATGCAACATTTGTTGACTAACCAATCACGTAAGACCCTTAGTCCATTTCATCTAGGGTGGGGAACAAGTACCCGGAAAACGGGTGTTACCATAATCATGATGAAAATTAGATTCATGTTCCATTCAACTTCTTTTTCCTCACCATCTTCTTCTTCTTCGGATTGATTACCGAATAAATACTGCATCATTTGATGCCTTTTTTCTTCACCCACCATGATTGATTTTTTACTCATTGTTTTTTTTTCTTTTCCGCTGAGTGTTTCTTTGGAAAGAGGGCTTGAAAGAGGTTATTTGGGGTTTGTTAGTATGATTTGATGATTCAAGAATTTCTATATGTGTCATTCTGATTTATGAGTGTATAGGTACACGTGTTTGGGAGAGAATGCATATAAAGAGGCTTAAGGTAAATGATAAAAGGAAGTTTCCTTTAAACATAGTTATTATGGTAAATGGAAACCAAATAAGTTCTGTTATGTTAACTTTGAAGGGAGCCACCAATAAAGGTTTGCCTTTTGGCCTACTATCTTCACTTTTTCTAATTAATGATGCCATCCACTAATAACAAGCCAAATTATTTGCTAATCACCCCGTAATGAAAATTTTTAAATCCCCGCTCATTTTTGGGTTTTAGTATAGTTTATAACTTAGGAACAAATGAGAAGAACGCTTAAAATGAGAAGGATGAGAAATAACTATAACTACACATTATAGATGCATAGACTTGAATTAGATGTATCTATAATATTTCAGATACACCGTAATATATTTTCTAGCTAAAAATTAGATGCATATACATATATTAGATGCATTTCATCAAGTTAAATGACTACTATGTATTTTTTGTCCTATGCTGGTCAAATTTGTTGCTAGTACTATTTTACATCATTTTCACTTCAAAATCTCTTTCGAAACTAAGTTGAATGCATCTAAATGAATAGAGATGCATCAAATTCAAGTTGATGTATCTCAAATATGTGGTGATAGTTATTTCTCATTCTTCTCATTTTAAGTTTTCTTATCACTGGATCCTTGCCTTAGTTTATAATTATAACGAGGTTTTAAGCCCCGCTTTTTGCGGCGGGATGTTTGAATACAAAATTATTGATTTCCGTTGCGCGAGAGACTAACTCTATAACGGATCGATAAACCCAAGGACTATTTTTCTAAATTGTTTTTTAATTTTGTTACAAAAATTGTTCTTACATTAGTGTTTCGTTGCAAAGTTAGTGATGAACAATTGACTTTGCAACAGACCTATAACATGAAGGACCAATAACATAAATCTGTGTCGGATTAATTTTTTTTGATATCAAAGATAACGAGTAACAACTTTTGTATCTCCATTGAAATCGTCCGCAATCTGCCAACAAAACGAGTCGTCGGGTCGGTCGGCGCCGATCTTGGCATTCTGGGAAACTTCAACCCAAGTCTCGGATAGCAACGTTTCTTCCTCGCGTGTCCAACGGTGCACCATTGTGTGGCTTCCTCCTCGTCCACGTCCAAATCCACCGTGGGTGTGGTTGCTTTTTTGAAGGTTTTGCAGCTTGTTTTCCTTTATGTCATTGTGCACGGGTTTCTTTTGGTGGTAGTTGCAATACTTTGAATTGTGGTTGTGTTTGTGCGATTCAAAAAATTGTGGTTGTGATTGTTGTGGTTGAAAGAATTGTTGTGACACATTTGGAAATTTTAAATTTGGTTGTTGAGTTGTTGGTTTTGATGATACGAAAGTTGTTGTTGCTAAATTTGTTCGGGTGCCATTTGGGCGATATTATATTGTGTACCATACAAAGGAAACGACTTTGAGGAAGAAATTGAGTTTTGTAACAATGAGGTAGACGAGTTTGAGGAAGACGAGTGTTGTTGTGGGTTAGTGATATTGAGAAGAGAAGTAAAAAATCCGTCGGTTGGACCTTGAGCCTTTTTTTCTTTGTTTGTAGAGATATTGAAAGTAATGTATTTTTGGTAGAGAAGTGTGTGAATTTTTTTGTTAAAATGGGGTGTTATTTTTAGAGTGTAAAAAGGGTTTAATTAAAAAAAAATGAATTTGAAAACAATTATACCGTTGCATTCGACTGTTAAAAACTTTTTCCTTTTGTCTTATTTACGTTGAGGAACCAACGAGATTGCTCTCGATGAGGGATGGCGGTTTTGGTTCGGCGGCGCCAAATGGCATGCCACTTGGGATTCAGAGAGAATTCCCGTCGTTGTACCATTTACTCTAACCTAAGAAATATTAATGGTTTAAATTGTAATTAAATGTTTAAATATTTAATAGATTGCAATATGTTTAATAAGTTAGACTAAATCAAACAAGTCAAGGCCGCTATATAAAGCCGAGAAGTGATTTGCACACTTTATATTTTTATTGAGACACTATAATATGCAAACAGTTAAAGTAGATTATATTTAAGGAAAATGATAAATCCTCATACTTCATTTATTTAAAAATCCTCCTACTCACAAGATCCTGACAAGTGTTAGAATTGACGGTTTTGATGGAGAGAGAGAATGAGCGGAGAAAAAAATATATAATATTGTTGTGTGTGTAGTAGGATTAGTAGGAATATATTGTAGGAGGCTATAGCAATGCTCTATACTTAAAGTTAGGGTTCTAAAAGGCACACCATGGCGGCACTAAGGCGCGATGCGTGACCTCTACATTACGCAATAGACCAAGGTGTCGGCTCTAGGCGTGACGTAAGCTAGGGCGTGAAAAGACGCGAGGCGTAGCACATTTTCTGAATTTAACTCCGATGAAAATATATATATATATAATTTAAAATAAAGAAGATTACATGCAATAATTATTCTTGGCCTAATTATTTATATATAGCACTTTTAATAAACTCGATATATATATATATATATATATATATATATATATATATATATATATATATATATATATATATATATATATATATATATATATATATATATATATATATATATGATATACCATATAAATTTATCAATATTTTTATATTCTATGCCGCTTTAAGTAATGTTTTGAATAATATTATAACTTCACCATATCTCTTAACACGTGTGGCTTGACCATGCCGCCACCTTATCCTATTGGTAGAATTCATTAATATCATTTAAAAATTTCATAATTACGTAAATATCCTTCTAAATTTTACAATTACGTTAATATCCTTTAAAAACTTCAAATTACTCATGTATATCTAATTTAATAATTTGGTTTATAAATTCCTTTTGAAAAATTAACTAAAATTCTCATGACTATTTTACCCTTTTCTCAATCATAACTAAATATTAATCAAGATTTAGGAACACATAGAGTGATAATTACATCTTCTCCATGATACACCCAATTGTTATATAAAACATGAGCAAATAACAGAAGGTTGTGGAAGATTATCGAGTTAAAGAAAGGCTTTTACAAAGCAATTGAGATGGGGTGGTTGTTTTAAATTGTTTATCTCTTTTTGATAATTCTGTTAAATGTGCAAGCTGAGGTTTTGTTTGTCCACATAGAGTATATCTATGAATTTAAATGCTTGTCTTTTTGTGTTGATGAGTTTCACTTGTTTAAGTAGTTAAGTTCTTTTGTTATAATTTAATATTTAATTGAACTAGATATTAAAAATCATAATGAATTCATACCACAAAGACGAGCCAACATATAAATCTTCATGTGTCGAGAAAGAAGCACAAGGAGGATTTAATATGTGGGGATATGATCCCTACTAGAGACATGGTGATTGTGTTTGATTTTGGGAAAAGAGAATGTAATACAACATTTTAGTAGGCATTTAGATAATACTTTTGGATATTATTATCATTTAATTATATAAAAAAAATTATTTGGATATATATGAGTATTTTGAAAATTTTAAAAAGATATTGACGTAATTATCACATTTAGAAGGATATTGAAGTAATTATAGAGTTTTTCAAAGATATGAATGAAATTGCTCCTATCCTATTTATAATCTTACTTAGACTGTGCTCTTGAGGTGAAATTGCCCCTATCCTATTTATAATCTTACTTAGTCTGTGTTCTTGAGTCTTTTTAGTAAAAAAAAGTAAAATAAATAGGAAGTAAACATTTTCAGCCCACTTTTGAGATGAAAAACTTTACTTTCAAAATCAACCAAATTACATTATTTTTCACTCATTTTTCTTTTCTTTTCCTAACTCAAAAACACAACATTTTCTATTTCGTTTCATTTTCTTTCCTTTTCTTCCGAGACTCAGGTGGTGTTTGAATTCGACTTAATTGACTTAATATGAAAAAAACTGAATTTATTAAGTCATATGAAAACTGTTTGTTTGTAACTTAATAAAGAAAGATAACTGAAAATATTAAGTAATAAAACTGAGGTTGTCTGCATTAAGTCATCATCTTTTAATTAACATGACTTAGGGAGTGTTTGATTTCGACTTAATTGACTTAATATGATAAAAACTGAATTAATTAAGTCATATGAAAGCTGTTTGTTTGTGACTTAATAGAGTAAGAAATTGAGTTTTGTAACATCGTCACATCCACTCTCACGAATGCGAGTCTACAATTATAAAAGTATATAAATTAACACAAACACAAGTATATAGTTTAAAATTTACTTGTTGGATGTATAGCCCGTTAAAGACACCCATTGTGTGATTCATGTTTTTCCACTTTGTGTTCAAGCTATGATGAGTTCGCTTAGTATCGGTGATGGTGGCCGCGAAATGTTCCAAAATTCTTTCCCACATCTTATCTTTACCTTGTTCATTCCCGACTTTTTTACATGTCGAGATATGAATCCACGCTTTAGCCAAAGCAACCTCTTCTATCGCCGTCCAATTCTTTTTATCGGCTTTAGATTTCCCTTTACCTACTTGCACATCTTCATCTAAAAAAAATATGATAACGTACAAATAAAATAAAAATAACGTATAAGAAAAATTTATAAAGTATATTAAAAAAATTATAATATGAATGAAATTGCTCCTATCCTATTTATAATCTTACTTAGACTGTGTTCTTGAGGTGAAATTGCCCCTATCCTATTTATAATCTTACTTAGTCTGTGTTCTTGAGTCTTTTTAGTAAAAAAAAGTAAAATAAATAGGAAGTAAACATTTTCAGCCCACTTTTGAGATGAAAAACTTTACTTTCAAAATCAACCAAATTACATTATTTTTCACTCATTTTTCTTTTCTTTTCCTAACTCAAAAACACAACATTTTCTATTTCGTTTCATTTTCTTTTCTTTTCTTCCGAGACTCAGGTGGTGTTTGAATTCGACTTAATTGACTTAATATAAAAAAAACTAAATTTATTAAGTCATATGAAAACTGTTTGTTTGTAACTTAATAAAGAAAGATAACTGAAAATATTAAGTAATAAAACTGAGGTTGTCTGCATTAAATCATCATCTTTTAATTAACATGACTTAGGGGGTGTTTGATTTGGACTTAATTGACTTAATATGAAAAAAACTGAATTAATTAAGTCATATGAAAACTGTTTGTTTGTGACTTAATAGAGTAAGATGACTGAAAATATTAAGTAATAAAACTGATGTTGTCTGCATTAAGTCATCTGTTAATTAACATGACTTAATAAAAAAATTAAACAAACATAACAAGCCCTCAAAACACAGTGTTAAGGATGGTGGCAGTCATGCCTCCGAAAAAAACCATACCTCTCAAATCCACCAATAATATCATTCCACCTCATCCCAACCATTTCATACTTTTTTCATACCTTCCAACCCCTTTTTAGTGGCAACCATGCCTTTTTCATACCTCCCAACTAATTTTATTTTTTTATTTTTTATTTTCATAAATTATATTAAACAATTATCTAAAAACATAAATATTTCATTAATAATTAAAATAACATTACATAATACTTGGAAAAAAAACTACATAATTATATCTAAAAATCCATAGGCCATCCATATTTCTCCGCGTACGCACGTTTTTTGGCAATAGCGAACTCTCGCATAACCGGATTGGTTATGTGTTCGTGCGGCTCGTTATAGAATTTCATTGCCCGAATCATAGCCTTTTCGTTAGCATTTTCGAGTTGTGCCGACATCAACTTTTTGGACAATGCATCCTTTTCACGTTTTTCTGCCATTGCCTCCTCCAACGCTATTGATTTCTTTGCCGTATAGTTCTCAATAAACTCAACAGCACTATTCTTTGTCGACGACTCGCTAGCGGTCTTTTTCCCTTTTCTTTTTGATACAGGAGTTGTGTCGTCATTTAGATCCGGAATAACAGGATCAACATTGTCATTGCTTCCGGACTCATAGAAGCTAGATTCCGACGACTTTCTTCGTTTGTCGGAATGAAATGTCGAAGATAATTTTTCAAAACACGGTTGTGCCAACCATTTCCGTTCTCCCCTAACAACCTTCCACGCTTCAATATGAGTAAATGAATGGCCCTTATTTTTCTTATCATAATCGGCCAAAGCATTATGCATCACGTTGACATCGTCACATCCACTCTCACGAATGCGACTCTACAATTATAAAAGTATATAAATTAACACAAGTATATAAATTAACACAAGTATATAGTTTAAAATTTACTTGTTGGATGTATAGCCCGTTAAAGACACCCATTGCGTGATTCATGTTTTTCCACTTTGTGTTCAAGCTATGATGAGTTCGCTTAGTATCGGTGATGGTGGCCGCGAAATGTTCCAAAATTCTTTCCCACATCTTATCTCTACCTTGTTCATTCCCGACTTTTTTACATGTCGAGATATGAATCCACGCTTTAGCCAAAGCAACCTCTTCTATCGCCGTCCAATTCTTTTTATCGGCTTTAGATTTCCCTTTACCTACTTGCACATCTTCATCTAACGTATACAAATACAAATAATATAAAAATAACGTATAAAAAAAATTATAAAGTATATAAAAAAAAAATAAAACGTATATATAAAAAAAATTATAAAGTATATAAAAAAAATAAAACGCACCAACTTGAGTTTCTTGTTGCGTTTCCGGGACAATCTCAACATCATCATCATATATAGGTAGTTCGCGTTCCACACTTGGTTCACGATGCGACGGACCATCACGGTAGTCACCAAACGGGTCCCACTCACTCGTCATTGATATGTTATATTGGGTTGGATTCATCGGTGGTGGAGGTTGGGGATAGTATCCCGTTTGAGGGTATTGTTGAGGCATCGGTGGTGGAGGTTGGGGATAATAGCCCGATTGAGGGTATTGTTGATACATTGGTGGTGGAGCTTGCGGACGAACACGGCCACGAATACCACGACCCCGACCTTTTTGTGAACTTTTTGATTTGCTTGGATCCATGCTAAAGATGTATGTGTTTTAAAATGGAAGTATGAAAATGGAGTTGTTTTGGTTTAGTATTTATAAAGAATTTTTTTTTTCCTTTGGTCAAACAGCCCAACGTTCAAAAAAATACCTCTAACGGTTATTATTATTTTTTTTTTGTCTTCTAGCCCCAACGGCTCTATCTCCTTCCCATGCCGTTCCATACCTCCGAATCATGTGATGCCGTTGGAGCCATGCCGCTGACCATACCGCCGAGGTGACGGCGGTATTCACCGGCGGTATGGCCATGCCGCTGGGCAAACCGCTGGCCATTGCCACTACCCTAAGTGTTAACATTATAACTTTCTAACGATTTGTGCGAATAAGAATAAAAGTTAGGAGTGGCCCTCTTAGCCGCCGAGAGAAAGACCCAAATTTTGTTTTCAACTCCATGACTCATAATAATATAAAACCATGATTTAAAGGGTAGATCTAAGTAAGCACTAAAAACAGTACCGTAAATGAAAGAATGGTATTCAAAGGCAGATTCTTCTCATCCAAGAAATCCTCAGGTGGAACTTCAAGTCCAGAAAGCTCCAACAGTCCGAGATCCACTAATTCAAACTCACCGGTTCGACTAGCACCTGAAAATAAGAAGAAAACCGCACCTAAACCGAGCTCAGGACCGCGAAAACCGCAACCGGAAGGTCCTGCGGTTTCGCCGATACTGGCGTCGTCCCTTGGGTTGAATCGGATTAAGACGAGATCAGGGCCGTTGCCTCAGGAGAGTTTTCTAGGGTTTGGTGGTAGTGGTGGTGGTGGTGGTAATGGGAATGGGAAAGTGGGGGCGAGTAATTTGTCGAAAGCGAAAAATGATGGTAAGAAGAAGAGTGTTGTGGATGGGGTTAATAAGAGTGGGGGCTTGCCGTTGGGACGATCTCCGTTGCGTAATGGCGAGTCTTCTTCGTCTGAAGCTGGTACTCTACTTTTTGAAATGAGAATTTTGTTTGTGTTTTTAAGAATACTATATTTGACTAGTAGCTAGTACCTAAGACAGTGGAATGATAGCTCGGTTTGATAGATAAGTATTGGTTTTTTTATATGTAGGATAATGTCTGTGTAAAAATTTATAGAAACTAAGAAATTATTAGAAACGGACTTTACCGAAAGAACTAATGTTTGATACTAATAGTAGTTGCCTAGCTGGTTTCTCACATGTGCCCTTAGGTATTTATATACTGTTATAAAGCTCATTGAACTTAGATTATAACTTAAGTTCAATTCCCGCTAGGTGCAAACCACCATAAAGTGGCCACGCCAACCTCCTAGAAAGGGAGGGGTTTACGGCTTCACCTGGTTTGAGTATGTATGACGGTGGGTTCAAACCCTGTGAATTAGTCTACCAAAAGGTCGGAAACCATGGTTACCCTAAAAAACAAAACCTAGATTATAACTTTATGTAAGAACTCTTTACCGTTTAGGCTAGACACAATGGTCACCACTACCCTAACCTCTACATCACCATTTAGCACATTACCTATCCCCTCACCTCCAATCCCATTTTTTTTAACAAATTTAATTAAAAACTAAATTAAACTTGTATTCATAAATTAAAAACAGTACATTGGTAATTAAAAACTTAAATGTACGGAATTTAAAACGTAAACTAATATGGTAAATTCAACTTCGCCTTGATCGCCTCCTTCATTTGCACTCTTTTGAAGTGGATTCCACTTGGTGATCAATAGGGCTCATATAGAAGAGTTCGTCTTCTTGTTGTTGTTTGTGTTCTTGGATGGCCAACATTTGTTGCTTTATTCCGAGCTTCTTTTGTTGCATTTCCATCTCCGCGCGGTCTTCTTTCTTCATTGTCAGAAACGACTAGGTTTGACTTGCATGTTCGGTAACCATCAAGATGATGCCGCCACTTTCTTTTTCGCTCGGTCCCTGCCTATTGATCGTGGAACTTCTTGCACTTCCTCTTCTTTCTCGTCTCCTACCTCCGCATTGAGATTAAAACTACCCTCTCGCGAGTGCGTTGTGTTGAACGAACTAGACCATGATGACTTGGATCTCTTGAACTTTTCCTATTTCTCTTTTTCAAATTTTGGAACTTCTACCCCCTTCCATTTCGGAGAATCTTTTAAAGCCTCCCATGCATGAAGAAGTGTAAAAGGTATTTCGTATTCAACACAATATTCTTCAAGTCTTGGCTCCACTCTGCGCCGCCCTTCGCATGACATTATCGTACACTCCACAAAATTGAGCCATTTTAGGACGTATATTCTTCCATTTCCCGTTTAACGAATTGTAGGTTCGAACACCGGTTACCTTCATTTTTTTCTCAACATAAGCTAAAACAGCCTTCCAAAACCCAATTTCCTCACTTGTATCACCAACGATGCTATCTTCGGATACACGAACCCAACCTTTGCACAATGCAATTTCTTCTCCAGGGGTCCATGGAATGCACCTTTGACCTTCATCGTCATTTTTAGCCGTCCTCTTTTAACGGCTTCTTCTTTGGGGCTGTGACTTCTTGGACTTCCTCCTCGTCAACAACGGTATTAGGCATAGATGATTCAAATTGAGGTGATACATTGGAATATCATCAAAATTCAACGGATGAATGGGAGGCATAGGTGGAGGTTGTGATGAAGATCCGCCAATATTTGGTTGTGAAGAACCTTCAATATTTGGATCCGATTGTGGGTTTCCGTATTGTTGGTATTTTTGTGGAATGATGAATGGTGCGTTTTGGTATTGTTGGTTTGTGTAAACAAACGATGGGGCTCGAAAGTTTACCGTGGAGTAGGACCGAGACAGAAATTTGAATTGGATGTTTGGGCGTTTTGTTGTCGATGTTTTGGGGTTTTAGTTTTTGGAGTGTTCATTTTGTACAAGAGAGTAAATAGAATGAGAAATTGTGTAAATGGAATGAGAGTAAATAGTATGAGAGTAAATAGAATGAGAAGTTGTGTATAAAAATGTTGAGGTTTGGGGTATTTATAGGTAATAAATGGTAAAGTTTAAATTTTGTATTTTTTTTATAATAGTGACCGTTTGTTGGGGGCCCACAAAAAAATAACTGTTACTTTTTTTCCTTCTTAGGGTTTAGGGTTTAGAGTTTTGATTTGACACTATTTTGATACAATTCGAGAAATTCCCCTATGCTTCACTGATTAGTTGATTTAGTGGACCAAAAGTATTAACTATAACTCTCCATTTTCGCACAAACTGCAAATCACCCTGACTCCTCCACTGGATCCGCCTTTGCTCGATTTATGTTAGGCTATGACTGTGTCTTAATGTTCTAACTTAATCTCAAAGGGTCACAAAAAATAGCAGCTGATATCAGTTTGGGGTGATATTTTTTGAAGTAGGCTGAATAAATTTAGAAGCTTTCCACTACTACTAGTTTATGGGACAACGTCTTTCCAAATAATATCCGTATTTAAACATTTTTGTTAAAAGCATATATAAACATTTTGGGTTATACAACTATCTTGAATAGGGCGTATCAAGTCAAGGGCATACTCTGGAAACCTGAGGAGGAGTTCAGAACTTTGTACTCCAGAGATGAAGGTAACTATTTTTCAAGTATTACAGTTCTATTTCCTCATTGTTACGCTACTTGCTTTAGATAACTTTAATTCTGTATGATTGGTAACTGAAACATTAGCTTATGCTTTTTTAGACATCCTATGATTGTGAGAATCCTAAGGAATCCGAATCACCCCGCTTTCAAGCTATAATGCGGGTTACAAGTGCACCCAGGAAGAGATATCCCACAGACATCAAAAGTTTCTCCCATGAATTGAACTCGAAAGGCGTACGGCCTTTCCCACTTTGGAAGCCTCGTGGTTTAAATAATGTAGAGGTACACGACTTAATTCTAGTATTAAGGGTAGACAAATGGGCAGGTCTGGAGGGTTGGGTGACGGGTGAGATCGAGTTTGGGTCAAATAGGTAATAATTTGATATGGGTCAAATGTCTGTTGAGCTAGATCACCTTTCTATCCAAACATTGTAATTTCTATACATAATTTAGTATATCAAATATGATCTTAGTTTTTTATTATTTTAAGATACTCCGTAATTTTTTTGAAGAAAATGATTTAGGAGGTTTAATGCATTAAAAATACAATTTGGCAAACTATCAATCCGATCAACCCATTTGACCTGTTCTCTTTTGGCTAGTTACTATGATTTTTCCAGTTTGATGTTAGAGATGAGCACCAACTATTTTGGTCCACTTATAAGTAAATGACATCAAATTTGTCACCTCGAATTATATATTTTATATTGAATACTTTGATGCTATTATGTTCATATATCCATTGTCACCACCACAATGCTCCGAGCAGGAGGTCTTATCGATGATTCGAGGCAAGTTCGACAAAGCAAAAGAAGAAGTAGATGCCGATCTGCATAAATTTGCCGGAGATTTGCTTGTGATTCTAGAAAAAAATGCAGAAAGTCAACCACAATTGCAGGAAAATTTAGAGGACCTGCTTGTATTGGCTCAGAGGTGTGCCATGACATCACCTGGAGAGTTTTGGCTGCAGTGTGAAGGCATTGTTCAAGAACTCGATGATAAACGTCAGGAGCTTCCCATGGGTATTTTAAAGCAGCTTCATACCCGTATGCTTTTCATACTCACAAGATGTACACGACTGCTACAATTCCACAAAGAAAGTGGGTTAGCTGAAGATGAACTCGTTCTTCAACTTCGCCAATCACTGCATTCTGTAGATAAACATATTCCCAGACCCTCAAAACCAAGCAGAAAATTCTTCAGTGAGGAACAACACGGGTTACCCGGGGTGGATCTGAAGAAGGAAAAACCTATAAAACCTGAAAATATTCTAACTCCACCTCCTTTAGAAACAACAGATAACTTGGACTCCCCATCGGGAAGAAATCGAATGGCATCTTGGAAGAAATTCCCATCTCCGGGTGGAAAAACCCCTAAAGATGAAGTTATGGTAAAAGAGCCAAGTGAGAATAATGTGGCTCATGATGTGGATTTGACTGCTATGAAGCCTCCTGAATTGATAAAAGATCTAAATGCACAAACTAGTAGTCCTTTCAAGCATCAATATCGAGTTTCACGGGGATGGGGTGATCAACCGAATATTACTGATGAAAGTTCCATCATTTGTCGGATTTGTGAGGAGGAGGTGCCAACATTACATGTGGAAGATCATTCTAGAGTTTGTGCAATTGCTGATCGATGTGATCGAACGGGTTTACGTGTAGATGAACGCTTAGTTAGAGTTGCTGAAACCCTAGAAAAGTTAATAGAATCGATTTCACAAAAGGATTTTCAAAATGTTGTTAGAAGCCCAGATGGTGCTGCCGCTAAAGTATCGAATTCGAGTGTCACTGAAGAGGGTGGCTTCGAGTCCCCAAAGCTAAGTGCTTTGTCTCGAAGAGGCTCAGAGGACATGCTTGATTGTTTACCCGAAGCTGATAATTTTGTATCCATGGAGGATCTTAAAGTTCTACCATCTATGTCATGTAGGACTCGTTTTGGTTCCAAAACGGATCAAGGAATGACAACGTCATCTGCTGGTAGCATGACTCCTAGGTCACCATTGACGACGCCTAGGACCAACCAGATAGACCTGCTATTAGCAGGAAAGGGTGCTTACTCGGAACATGATGATCTTCCCCAGGTAGTTCAAGCATTATCCTATATATCATTAATTCACTACTTGCGATCATGCATAAACAAGCATCTACTTTTTTTTTTTCCCTGTATTATATTGATCTGTTTGGTGTGTTTTTGTACTTTTGTTGACCTCATTTTGATAGAATATTTAGATCTGTGACTGCAACAAAGTGATAGAAGTTGGGGATGCAAAAATAGTTTGGTACAAAAAATTTAATGTCTGTTTGTTTGGGCCCTAAAAATTCAGAAAATCTCAATCAAAATTGGTTATGCCAAACACTACAAAGTCGCAATAATCAGTTTTTCTGTACTTCCAAACACTTCTTGTTTTGCTATCAGCCAATATAGCCAATGCTCTCTCTAGCAAGGCTTGAGCACCTGACACATCATAAAGAAATTACAGATGGTCACAAGATATAGATGTCATTTTAATATTTTATACATTAAATTCATAAATCAAAAGCATATATGTATACCCTTATATAACATTCTTGCTGCACTAGAATGAGAATATCGAAAGGAATGTAATCTGCCAGCTACATAGAAACCGATGTATTTTTGTGTTGATGAGAAGGCCCTACTCATGTATCCCCTATGGCACATACTGGCCTGCAAGAATGCTTTTTTCTGTTTTCCCTAAGGTGAGTGTAAACACCTGCCAACCAATCCCATGAGTGTATGCTGCTCTTTCTTGGAATCCTACATAAGTGCATTAAAATGATTAGTAGCTTTACGGCTTTATTCCCTCTGAATGGCCTCTTTGTTTTTTTGTTGACCTTTTGCTATCCGGCTTGCACTTAACCACATTTTTTTTTCCAAGGCAGAACCTCAGATTAGTCCAACAGTGTATCTATGATAGAGGATCGTCGGGTATATATGGTAAAGAAGGGTTGGGCTTTGAACTTTTTCTTCTTGATACGTGCCTTTCTTTATTTTTGGGATGTTTCATTTAGTTTTGAGTTGCCCAAAATAAGTGGAAATCTGTTTACTTGCGGCAGAGCATGAGTTATGTCATATGTGCCATTCCTTTGGTAGTTCAATTGTGTTTGTGTCTGCGGATGAGTTTTCCATCTGTTATTATTTTATTATTATTATTTTTTTTCCAAGTTTGTTTAGTTGCCATAGCACATACATGTTTTAACTTTAGCAAGAACTGTGAAGGATATGTGTGTGTGTGTGTTTTTTTTTTTTTGGTTGAGTAATTAACATTTCCATACTGGAAATTCTAATTTATGTAGATGAATGAACTAGCTGATATTGCTCGATGTGCTGGAAATACACCCTTAGATGACGACCGTTCTTTGTCATATTTGTTGACTTGTCTTGATGACCTGAGGGATGTCATTGACCGAAGAAAATTTAATGCGCTTACAGTCGAGACATTTGGAGCACGGATAGAGAAGCTTATTCGGTGAGTTTGTTTCAAATATATAACTAGATGTTCCATTTTTGACGCATTTACATAAAAATAGGTTGCTTTGGGTTATATTTTAAATCTAGTAGGTCAAATGTGTAAAATCTGAAAACCTAGCTAAAAAGGGAACATGTCAAATGTATTGAGTGGGTCGATTGGGTTGCAAGCCGCACAAAGTTTTTCCATATGCCTAAATCTTTCTAATTTGGTGTTTGAAAATTAGATCATTCTGTTAAAAGTATAGTCTTATAATTCATATTAGTTAGTAGTTCATTAATCATTAGTTATCTATAAAATTCAGAAAATGGGCATAAAAGGGCAGACATAACTGCATAACCCAACCTGACCCATTTGGCACATGCATTAAGGGGTTTTGGATTGCTTGTTGAAACTGCTTATCCGCTTATTTCTTTTTGAAACAAGCAGTTTGGGAAAAAGCACTTTGGATCTGCTTAATACAGCTTATTTCACTTGCAATCAATAAGAAACACAGTTTGGATAAGCAATTGTGAACACCTTGGGAATGGCTTATCTGCTATATCAAAACGCAGTTAGCAGATAACCAGTTTTAATAGGCATTGCCCAAACAATCCCTAAATTGCTTATCAGATTATTGTGTTTTTTGACACAACAAACAGTAATTTTTGAGTGTTTGGATAGCAACCTGATTATGATCATCTTGGGGGTCATAGTCAATGCTGGATAATCAGTTTCGGAGTTGCTTTTCTAAATATATTATCTAATTTCTGATCAGTTTGCCTTTCAAGTCCTTACATAATCAGAATTTCCAAACACTAGCACAACTGATTATCTGATTATTTTAATTTGTTGCAACGGAAGCACCCTGCATTGGGTGTTATAGCTGGGTCATGTAACCCGGAGTTGATATAAGCAATTCCAGAGACCCCATAAAAAAGTAATACATCAACTGAGAAGTAGAAAAAAATGTCTCGTAACCCGGGGTCTGTGCTTGAATTACTTACTTTTATGTAAGCGTAGTATATGTACGCTAATAATCTTTTTTCTTTTTTCTTTTTTTTCCAAAACTCTTGTACAGTTTCTAGGAGCCAGGATAAGATATGCACCAAGTCATTTGTTCTTTGCTTACCAGAAAATTAATTCTGCATCTGTTTATCGTTCATAACATAATGAGTTGTGTTACCAGGGAGAAGTATTTGCAGCTTTGTGAGATGGTTGATGATGAAAAAATTGATATTGCAAGCACTGTTATCGATGAAGATGCTCCGTTGGAGGATGATGTTGTACGGAGTCTGAGAACAAGCCCTATGCATTCAGGGAAGGACCGGACTTCAATAGATGACTTCGAGATTATAAAACCAATAAGTCGTGGAGCATTTGGTCGGGTTTTTTTGGCCAAAAAGAGAACAACTGGGGATCTTTTTGCCATAAAGGTGAACTGAAATATTAATTGTTTGCCATATTTCTGTACTTCTTTACTTTTGCATGATACCTCAAGTTTATTGTTTGCAAAATGCCAAAAATCCGAAATAGTACAGTACTGGAAACCAAAGTTCAAGATTTTTTAAACCGGACCATATAGTATTGGTTTGGGGTTTGCTTAAAAACAGTTTGGTCTCAAACTGGACCGTGAACAAGATAAAACTTCGCCATAGTGATTGAAGCATATTTTCTTGCCTAAACTACGTTGTTTCATATAAGTAAAACTAAAAGACCATTATGGACAAATAAATCGGTACCAACTCAGACCAAATTGAGAAGCGTTTTGCCATAAATGGAACCGAGAATCAGCCCAAGTACACTAAGTCCTCTTCCGTACTTGGTTTACGGTGCTGCTTGAGTTTTGCAGTCATAATTGTGCGTTTCCTTATGAGTTGTTGCGGTCTGTTAGAATTTTCCATGTCTTGCACTTTTGTATGATGCCTCATTATTCATCAGAAGATATCTCTGTTCTATTTAAAATATTGTCTAGTTTATTACTTCGTTGCATTTACTTTTTGTTTGATCTGCATTTGCTTGCAGGTCCTTAAGAAGGCTGACATGATCCGGAAAAATGCCGTTGAAAGTATATTGGCAGAGCGTGATATATTGATATCAGTCCGCAATCCATTTGTGGTAATGATACTTAGCCTTCGTTTGAAACAGAGGTGGCAAAATGGGTGTTGTGTAAATGGGCAAAGGGGTAAAGGTCAACATGGGTAATTTTTAGTACACTTTGGTTTAGGTTTAGGTTTTCCAGAATTAGAGATAATGTGTGTAACATATGATACAAAAATTTATTTTATTCCAATAATGTTTGATGTTTTTTAATAAAATGATTTTAGAGGTTTTGTGCCGAAAAATTACACTTTAGGTGACTTTCAACATGTTTGACCACTTTTATTTAGTTAAAAATTGAACATAAGCCAAACCGACCCAATAAGTAAATGAGTCGAAATTGCCACTTCCACAAAAAGTTATGATCTTCTTACTTGTTCATCATTTATGCCAGGTTCGTTTTTTCTATTCTTTTACTTGTCGCGAAAATCTGTACCTTGTCATGGAATACTTGAATGGTGGTGATCTATATTCGTTGTTGAGAAACCTTGGGTGCTTGGATGAAGACGTAGCTCGAATATACATTGCAGAAGTGGTACGTTTTAGTTTAGTTGAAGTATAAATTCTTTATACTGGTCATTTTTAATATGATGTCACATTTTGTGCAGGTTCTTGCCTTGGAATATCTACATTCTCTACGTGTTGTTCATCGTGATTTGAAACCAGATAACTTATTGATTGCACACGATGGTCACATTAAGGTATATGATAATAATTTGATGGTTTTTATTTATCAATCTTAAATGGGACAGGCTGTAGGATATGTTTCACAAATCAGTTTAGACATCGTGTTTTAGTAAACGAAACTGAGTGCTCCTGCCAGTTTCTGTTTATGTTACACTCTAATAGGTCTAAGGGGTGCACAAAGTTTATTTTTATGCATAAACCTCCTAAATCAGTTTAATCTAAAAGTTAGTTACCATATTTGACATGCTACTTACTAAAGTAACTGGAAATAAGTGCCTGGGCCAATCCGACTTGGCTTGACCCATTTCAAGCAGTACCAAAAATTACCCATTTTCACATGTTAGCCAGCTCTTCATACATACTATGTTTATTATCTCTAATTCTGTTTTATTTTTGCCTTACTCTATGTATTGTACGTGTATTCACTCTATAATCTCAGGTATGTTATCATCTTTAATCACTTACCATTTATCATTCTTATTGTTTTGAGCAGTTGACAGATTTTGGGCTTTCAAAGGTTGGTCTGATCAACAGTACCGACGATTTGTCTGGTCCAGCGGTGAGTGGCACATCACTACTTGAAGATAATGAATCTCAATCATTATCTGAGAGTCAGGAAGAAAGACATAAAAATCGGTCCGCTGTTGGAACACCTGATTATTTGGCACCCGAGATTCTTCTAGGAACTGGACATGGTTTGTGGACCACTTAATATGATAAAAATTGCTATTTTATATGATTTATTGTTATCTTTTAGTTGGGGGTGCGAGCCATCTCTCTACATACCTCTCTACCTTATGGTTTTTATACTAAAGTTTTTAAGCATATATTAACTACAAAATGTTATCTAATATCTTGTAGGTACATCGGCGGATTGGTGGTCAGTTGGTGTAATACTGTTCGAGATGATTGTTGGGATTCCTCCTTTTAATGCAGAGCACCCACAGGTTGTTGCTTTGTTATTATTGTGTTTTTATGATATTAGTCATTCCTGACATTTACATGAGTTGACCTCCTATTGTGGTAATCTAACCTTCCTAATTGTTTCTTCAGATGATATTTGATAATATTCTGAACCGTAACATACCCTGGCCAGCGGTGCCTGAGGAAATGAGCCATGGTGCCCAAGATCTCATTGATCAGTAAGAGAGACTTCGTAACTTATATCCCTCTGATAAAGTATACCTGCATGTGTGCTTTTGAACTTGTCTCAAGTATAAATGTCAAATTTGAGGTTTGGTTGTTTGATTGTATCTCAATCGATTACCAGAGGATTCAGTTTCTATTTTTTTTTTTTTTCTGTCCCCCCCCCCCCNTTTTCTGTTCTCCTCCCCCCCAACCCCCCTAGAGGTGGCAATTTTGGCCCATCTGGAATTGACTTGAGGGTTACTTTTATTTTTTAGTTCCAAATGAGTGTATAAAAAAAGTTATCTGAAGAGGATCGGCTCTAAAGTCTCCTAAATTGCATAAAACTTTCTAATTCATTTTACTTAACAGTTTTAATTATTATTGAAATGATACAACTCTCTCTTTTAAGTATGACGCAATAAACTTTTACAAGTTAAAAATTAATTGGACCAAACCTAACCCATTTTGGCTCATATTAAGAAGTAAGAACTACCCGATTTGGCCCATACAAACAAATTAGCTGTTGCGCCCATTTTGCCACCACTAGTTTTACTAGTTACATTTGAAATGATGGCCAATTCAAATCTTTATATACAATTGTGAATCTATTGTGTAATTCTTTTGTTGCAAGTAACGGAAATCAATTTTTCTCTAAACAGTTTAGTGACTTGTGAATTTATTGTGTAATCCTTTTGCAGATTATTGACAGAAGATCCTAACCAGAGACTTGGAGCTAGGGGAGCTACTGAGGTTGGTTGGTTCTTTTGCTTCATCAACACGATGATGTACATTTCTAATGAAATGAAGCTTCATTATCTGAATTATGCAGGTGAAGCAGCACCCATATTTTAGGGATATCAACTGGGACACACTTGCCCGGCAGAAGGTGCATTTGACTTCTATTCATTACACGTCTTTACATAACAAAATTAGAGATTGGGTATTATTGTTGTTGATAGATGGCAATTTGTCCCCATTTATGCATGATTGCGTCCCTCTGGGTTGTGTTCTATTCTAAAACAGGTTAATGGGTCGAACGGGTTAAATGGGAAAGTCACGCACTACCTTTAATGCATAAAACCTTCTTAACGGTTTTTAGACCAAGATCTAGAATATTATCATGATGATATTTTTAAAGGTGATCATATTCAATGCATTAACTTTATATGGAGGACTAAAATTATTGACAAAGACGTTTTTGGGGGTCTACGGGTCTCATGAAACTTGCTTGTTACTACTTACAACCCCTCGACCCGCCCATCCTGCCACCTGTATATGAAACTTTTTGAACTGATGATGCCACTATTTTGTGTCAGGCTGCATTCATCCCTTCATTCGAGAGTGAACTGGACACCAGTTATTTCACAAGTCGCTACACGTGGAGTAACTCAGAGCAGGTATATGCCGGGAGTGAATCAGAAAATTCTAGTGACGATGGAAGCATGAGTGGTAGCAGTAGTTGCGTAAGCCATCACAATGATGAAGTGGTCAGTATCTCTATAAACTTGATACAATGAATAATTGATTATCTGAGCTTGAATTTTTTTTTTGCTTTGCCTTGTGCTAACTTGTCTTGGTGGGCATTTGCTAACAGGCTGATGATTTTGGGGGTCTTACTGAACTTGATTCAGGATATGCTGTCAACTATTCTTTTAGTAATTTCTCCTTCAAGGTATTGCGTTTTCTGACAGGATTTACAATTCTTTTCAGTACCATGCTGTGAAAGTTCGATTTTTTATTATTACAAATTGTCGATAATTTCATAGCATATACATGGGAACCAGCTTTGCTTGACACATGAAAGGGAAATTAATTTTGCACTTGAAAATTGTAATTTTGTGGGATAAATGAAGTAAATTGGTCTTTGACGAAGTTTAATGACCATGTAATTTTCATGCATATCAATTGTAAACATATTTTCTAGCTTGGTATTAACTTGTATTTGCTGCACAGAATCTATCACAGCTCGCATCAATCAACTACGATTTGCTCACTAAAGGCTTGAAGGATGATACACCTACAAATCGTAATTTATAGTTTATCTGGACCTCCCTTTCCAAGACAAAGATGTTATATGCTGATAAATATCAAGTGGGCTTATCAGCTTTGCTGATTGTATATACCATGTAGATGTATGTATCTTTATCTTCATATATCTTTTGGACTTCATATTATATTTTTGGAAGTAATTCTTTTTTTGCGTTTTAGATGTAGTTAAGGCCTAAATCGAAATTCATGGGGTAGATCCAGCTTTTCATACATGCTCTGCGCAGAGGCAGATTTATGATACAGAGTATGACTCCCGTTCTTATCATCTTACGCGGATGCTTGATTGCACACATATGATCGTGGCTGTCTAACCTCAAGAGGTTGACGTAGTGGTGAAGGCCACAAGTCCTATGGGTTCAACTTAAATATACTTGATGGGGTTGTCCTCTTTGTAACGGGCATTGAGGATGCGTGCTACCAAATTTTGAGGTGTTCTCTTTGCTTTGTTTTCTCTTGTATTTTTATTGCCTAGTGAACGTTCTCTTATTTCCCAAATTCCAACAATTGTTGTAATAGCCAAAACTTTGTAAATTATGTTATAATCATCATCCGACAATTGGAACTAAAATTTACCCAGTTTTCATGGTTCAGAACTAGGGACTTGAGAATTTACAAGTGTTACGCTGTGTTCTAGAGAAAAAAAATGAATGAAAGTGAAAGAAAGAGGAAGTAAAATAAGAGAGAGGAAGTAAAGTGACTTTCACCCCAAAAGTGGAGTGAAAGTTTTATAACTAAAATATAACCACTTTACTTCACTTTACCTCACTTTACCTCCTAAAAAAAACTGGAGAACACAAACTTTCTCACTTTCACTTTACTTCCTCCCTTTTACTCAACTCGAGAACACAGTGTATGTCAAGACCCAGGAGACGCTCATCTATTTTGTTTATGATTATGGAAGCCTAGTAATGACAGTGTACTTGAAAAGGCTAATTAATTTGTGAAAATGTTCACTAAAACTCTGAAAGTTACTAGATTATTTTTCACTTAGGTAATTGAAACTATTATCATCAGCTATAGATCATGAGTTGTGCATAGGGGCTATCTTCATCTTCAATCTTTTTTGATTTTTCTAATTTTACATCTTCATCACGACTCAGACGTCACCACCACGGTGAATGTTAAAACCCAGACAATAAAGTAATCTGTTTTACTCTTAAAATAAAGGAACAATATTAATAAGTGCTTCTCACACGAGACCCCTAAACCATAGATGGAGATGCTCAATCCATTATCATGAGGGCATATTGGTATGGTACAGTTCGCCCACGAGCAGGTACCGACCACCAGCAAGCAAACCAAAATATTGGATCATTGATCTGATAACTTGCGACCTTACTAAAATCCTAAACACCAAAATCATGAATATGAAAATGATCTTCGCAGACCGAACACTTCTATAATGCATCCCTTTATCCACCACATATACCACTAGAAGATTGGCAAAACACCACCATAACTGCTAATTAACCTATCGCAATAGGTTACNCTAAAACAGGTTAATGGGTCGAACGGGTTAAATGGGAAAGTCACGCACTACCTTTAATGCATAAAACCTTCTTAACGGTTTTTAGACCAAGATCTAGAATATTATCATGATGATATTTTTAAAGGTGATCATATTCAATGCATTAACTTTATATGGAGGACTAAAATTATTGACAAAGACGTTTTTGGGGGTCTACGGGTCTCATGAAACTTGCTTGTTACTACTTACAACCCCTCGACCCGCCCATCCTGCCACCTGTATATGAAACTTTTTGAACTGATGATGCCACTATTTTGTGTCAGGCTGCATTCATCCCTTCATTCGAGAGTGAACTGGACACCAGTTATTTCACAAGTCGCTACACGTGGAGTAACTCAGAGCAGGTATATGCCGGGAGTGAATCAGAAAATTCTAGTGACGATGGAAGCATGAGTGGTAGCAGTAGTTGCGTAAGCCATCACAATGATGAAGTGGTCAGTAGCTCTATAAACTTGATACAATGAATAATTGATTATCTGAGCTTGAAATTTTTTTTGCTTTGCCTTGTGCTAACTTGTCTTGGTGGGCATTTGCTAACAGGCTGATGATTTTGGGGGTCTTACTGAACTTGATTCAGGATATGCTGTCAACTATTCTTTTAGTAATTTCTCCTTCAAGGTATTGCGTTTTCTGACAGGATTTACAATTCTTTTCAGTACCATGCTGTGAAAGTTCGATTTTTTATTATTTACAAATTGTCGATAATTTCATAGCATATACATGGGAACCAGCTTTGCTTGACACATGAAAGGGAAATTAATTTTGCACTTGAAAATTGTAATTTTGTGGGATAAATGAAGTAAATTGGTCTTTGACGAAGTTTAATGACCATGTAATTTTCATGCATATCAATTGTAAACATATTTTCTAGCTTGGTATTAACTTGTATTTGCTGCACAGAATCTATCACAGCTCGCATCAATCAACTACGATTTGCTCACTAAAGGCTTGAAGGATGATACACCTACAAATCGTAATTTATAGTTTATCTGGACCTCCCTTTCCAAGACAAAGATGTTATATGCTGATAAATATCAAGTGGGCTTATCAGCTTTGCTGATTGTATATACCATGTAGATGTATGCATCTTTATCTTCATATATCTTTTGGACTTCATATTATATTTTTGGAAGTAATTCTTTTTTTGCGTTTTAGATGTAGTTAAGGCCTAAATCGAAATTCATGGGGTAGATCCAGCTTTTCATACATGCTCTGCGCAGAGGCAGATTTATGATACAGAGTATGACTCCCGTTCTTATCATCTTACGCGGATGCTTGATTGCACACATATGATCGTGGCTGTCTAACCTCAAGAGGTTGACGTAGTGGTGAAGGCCACAAGTCCTATGGGTTCAACTTAAATATACTTGATGGGGTTGTCCTCTTTGTAACGGGCATTGAGGATGCGTGCTACCAAATTTTGAGGTGTTCTCTTTGCTTTGTTTTCTCTTGTATTTTTATTGCCTAGTGAACGTTCTCTTATTTCCCAAATTCCAACAATTGTTGTAATAGCCAAAACTTTGTAAATTATGTTATAATCATCGAGTATGGATCTAGTGAGAAGAATTAATGAAATGAGAAGAGTGAGAAAAAATTATAGCCACATATTTCAAATAATGAAAGAGAAATAATAGGAGATGCATCTATTTTTCATGGATGCATCTAATATATGTGGTTGTAGTTTCTTCTCATTCTTCTCATCTTAATTATATTTCTCATTTGATCCTAAGTCATCCGACAATTGGAACTAAAATTTACCCAGTTTTCATGGTTCAGAACTAGGGACTCGAGAATTTACAAGTGTATAATTAAGTCAAGACCCTGGAGACGCTCATCTATTTTGTTTATAATTATGGAAGCCTGGTAATGACAGTGTACTTGAAAAGGCTAATTAACACTTTGTGAAAATGTTCACTAAAACTCTGAAAGTTACTAGATTATTTTTCACTTAGGTAATCAAAACTATTATCATCAGCTATAGATCATGAGTTGTGCATAGGGGCGTTTTTGTGCTTTATCTATCTTCATCTTCGATCTCTTTTGATTTTTCTAATTTTACATCTTCATCACGACTCAGACGTCACCACCACGATGAATGTTAAAACCCAGACAATAAAATAATCTATTTCACTCTTAAAATAAAGGAACAATATTAATAATTGCTTCTCACACGAGACCCCTAAACCATAGATGGAGATGCTCAATCCATTATCATGAGGGCATATTGGTATGGTACAGTTCGCCCATGAGCAGGTGCCGACCACCAGCAAGCAAACCAAAATATTGGATCATTGATCTGATAACTTGCGACCTTACTAAAATCCTAAACACCAAAATCATGAATATGAAAATGATCTTTGCAGACCGAACACTTCTATAATGCATCCCTTTATCCACCACATATACCACTAGAAGATTGGCAAAACACCACCATAACTGCTAATTAACCTATCGCAATAGGTTACTAATGCATTACATAATGTTAACTATGTGCTTTGTTCACGTCACAAGTTCAGTCATTTTTCACTCGAATATTTTCTATTTATTTCATACACAACTAAAAAGCATGTTATATTAATAATTCAAACAAAAAAGATCTTACGCGTTTTTTTCTATACATTTCTATTTCTAAATCCATAGCAAATTAATAAGCCAAAACAATCAAACTTCTTATTATATGTAAAGCATTTGACATGTTTCTACACTCAAATATAACAAATAAAACTATTCAACAGGTTGGACAACCACAAAGAAACTCTACTGATCTAACGAACCAGTGATGAAGCAAGCCATTGAATGAAACTCAAGCAACACTAGCTTCACGTTGAAGTTCTAGGTAAGACTTAAGCAAAGATAATATGTTAAATGGTTATACAATTAAATAACAATCATGCATATGTATCTAACCCTAATTATGCAAAACTAAGAAACAAAAGCAACTTAAAATATGCATGGTTCTTAGAGAGAAAAAAAACATCATAATCATGTATGCAAAGAATTTGTACCTGACTGCATGTATGATGCGCTTTAAGATGAAGAATAAACATGACATTCACAGTTTTTTAATCAAAAAAAATCTAGCTTCTCGGTTAATCAAGTACTAGAATAGTCGTCATTGTCTTCTCAAACGCCTTGGTCAGACCTCACAACCTAAAACTGTATGTTCAAAATGGAAGAATGGCACAATTGGCCACTATTGACTTTTCAAGCAATCAAGAGCATTCTCAGGACCAGGATTTGGTTCATTTGCAACAGGAGGGCATATTACATTTTTGACAACTGTAAAGTAAAGATCAAAATCTGCTTTATGTTTTGAGCATGATGCCTCTATCCATTTTTCTGCAACATTAGTGGGAAGACTGTCGAGGCTGTCCCTTTCACGTTCTTCAATTGCAGGGCGTATTTCATCATACACAGAATCAAGTTTCATAGTTGCTTCATTCCGTTCTTCCTAAACAGAGAAACATGATAACAAAAGCATGAGTTTTTAGCTTTGGTGTAAGAAAATAGCCGATTTGAATTACGCACCAAATCAGTTCAGCAAAACATATGAGTTTCTGTACTTATTTTGTTTCCATAGATTACTACTCCGTATATATTACTTTGAATCGATTTAGTTAATATAGAGACTTCTATCTTGATAGAATCACACAAAAACTCTCAAAAAAATTCCCACAAAATGACGTGTCAACAGTGAGTGGTTAAATCAGAGAGAAGAGAGAGAAACTATAATAAGACCACCGATCACTGCTTGACACATTGTGGATGTTTTTATGTGGTTATATCATTCCTCATGTAAAAAAAGGTGGGGATGGACTGTTCATCCATCAAAAACAATAAATGAAATTGCAAGAGGTGCCCATCATTAACCTATTGACTTATGAATGGGTCAATTTGAGTTACGTTCTCTAATACATTAAATAAGTAAAAATAGATAAACTATTTGTACCTCACATCGTATGAGTTCATCTTGTACTTTCTTTGAAGCAAAGAGTTGTGCAACACGCTTTCCATTGACCTGCTTCCTACCAGAAAGCTTTTGCTTTCTGTTTGGGTTGCGTTTAGCTCCCCGTTTGGCAGAAGCCTTGCCCGTCCCATTGTTAAATTCACCAATAGCACTAGGTCCAGAAACAACCATAGCATGCTGACCACCATTTTTCTTTTCTTCCACTACACACTTATCATTACCAACTGTTGCACCACTAGCCGACTCTGAAAAACTTGCCTTGTCATTATTTTCAATTCCGTTGTTAACACCAGCATACTCTGTTTTGACAGTCATTGAGGCTTCCTGCATGGTAGTGTCTGTAATTTTGTTGACCTTATCCAAAGGTTCGTCCTCAGCAGAATCATAGAGGGGGAATTGATCAACCGTATATCTGTGGAAAAAATTAAACCAATTAACATTAAAAGAGGAAAAAAGGGTAGCTCAGGTCCGGTAAAAGATCAAAATGGGCTCGAGGTGAAACGAACAACTTAATGTGCAGTTCAGAAAGGGTCAGATTAGGTCGGACTAGCCTTCAAAAAGATGATTAGATATACATTATTAAAAAACTAATACAATCTGTTTAAAGTATAAAGAGTTAAAACACAATGAGCAGCTCAATACTCGTTAGAAGAGTTCTAACCTGTTCAACCAATTCGACCCATTTAATTTTTAGCTACTTTATATATATCCGACAATTGGAACTAAAATTTACCCAGTTTTCATGGTTCAGAACTAGGGACTTGAGAATTTACAAGTGTTACGCTGTGTTCTAGAGAAAAAAAATGAATGAAAGTGAAAGAAAGAGGAAGTAAAATAAGAGAGAGGAAGTAAAGTGACTTTCACCCCAAAAGTGGAGTGAAAGTTTTATAACTAAAATATAACCACTTTACTTCACTTTACCTCACTTTACCTCCTAAAAAAAACTGGAGAACACAAACTTTCTCACTTTCACTTTACTTCCTCCCTTTTACTCAACTCGAGAACACAGTGTATGTCAAGACCCAGGAGACGCTCATCTATTTTGTTTATGATTATGGAAGCCTAGTAATGACAGTGTACTTGAAAAGGCTAATTAATTTGTGAAAATGTTCACTAAAACTCTGAAAGTTACTAGATTATTTTTCACTTAGGTAATTGAAACTATTATCATCAGCTATAGATCATGAGTTGTGCATAGGGGCTATCTTCATCTTCAATCTTTTTTGATTTTTCTAATTTTACATCTTCATCACGACTCAGACGTCACCACCACGGTGAATGTTAAAACCCAGACAATAAAGTAATCTGTTTTACTCTTAAAATAAAGGAACAATATTAATAAGTGCTTCTCACACGAGACCCCTAAACCATAGATGGAGATGCTCAATCCATTATCATGAGGGCATATTGGTATGGTACAGTTCGCCCACGAGCAGGTACCGACCACCAGCAAGCAAACCAAAATATTGGATCATTGATCTGATAACTTGCGACCTTACTAAAATCCTAAACACCAAAATCATGAATATGAAAATGATCTTCGCAGACCGAACACTTCTATAATGCATCCCTTTATCCACCACATATACCACTAGAAGATTGGCAAAACACCACCATAACTGCTAATTAACCTATCGCAATAGGTTACTAATGCATTACATAATGCTAACTATGTGCTTTGTTCACGTCACAAGTTCAGTCATTTTTCACTCGAATATTTTATTTATTTCATGCACAACTAAAAAGCATGTTATATTAATAATTCAAACAAAAAAGATCTTACGCGTTTTTTTTCTATACATTTCTATTTCTAAATCCATAACAAATTAATAAGCCAAAACAATCACACTTCCTATTATATGTAAAGCATTTTACATCTTTCTACACTCAAATACAACAAATAAAACTATTCAACAGGTTTGAACAACCACAAAGAAACTCTACCGATCTAACGAACCAGTGATGAAGCAAGCCATTGAATGAAATTCAAGCAACACTAGCTTCACGTTGAAGTTCTAGGTAAGACTTCAGCAAAGATAATATGTTTAATGGTTATAAAATTAAATAACAATCATGCATATGTATCTAACCCCAATTATGCAAAACTAAGAAACAAAAGCAACTTAAAATATGCATGGTTCAGAGAGAGAGAGAGAGAGGGGGGGAAAAAAATCATGATCATGTATGCAAAGAATTTGTACCTGACTGCATGTATGATGCGCTTTAAGATGAAGAATAAACATGACATTCACAGTTTTTTAATCAAAAAAATCTAGCTTCTCGGTTAATCAAGTACTAGAATAGTCGTCATTGTCTTCTCAAACTCCTTGGTCAGACCTCACAACCTAAAACTGTATGTTCAAAATGGAAGAATGGCACAATTGGCCACTATTGACTTTTCAAGCAATCAAGAGCATTCTCAGGACCAGGATTTGGTTCATTTGCAACAGGAGGAGGGCATATTACATTTTTGACAACTGTAAAGTAAAGATCAAAATCTGCATTATATTTTGAGCATGATGCCTCTATCCATTTTTCTGCAACATTAGTGGGAAGACTGTCGAGGCTGTCCCTTTCACGTTCTTCAATTGCAGGGCGTATTTCATCATACACAGAATCAAGTTTCATAGTTGCTTCATTCCGTTCTTCCTAAACAGAGAAACATGATAACAAAAGCATGAGTTTTTAGCTTTGGTGTAAGAAATTAGCCGATTTGAATTTACGCACCAAATCAGTTCAGCAAAACATATGAGTTTCTGTACTTATTTTGTTTCCATAGATTACTATATATTAATTTGAATCGATTTAGTTAATATATAGACTTCTATCTTGATAGAATCACACAAAAACTCTCAAAAAAATTCCCACAAAATGACGTGTCAACAGTGAGTGGTTAAATCAGAGAGAAGAGAGAGAAACTATAATAAAATCCACCGATCACTGCTTACACATCATTTTGTGGAGGATTTTGTGGATGTTTTTATGTGGTTGTATCATTCCTCATGTAAAAAAAGGTGGGGATGCACTGTTCATCCATGTAAAAAAGGTGGGGATGCACTGTTCATCCATCAAAAACAACAAATGAAATTGCAAGAGGTGCCCATCATTAACCTATTGACTTATGAATGGGTCAATTTGAGTTATGTTCTCTAATACATTAAATAAGTAAAAATAGATAAACTATTTGTACCTCACATCGTATGAGTTCATCTTGTACTTTCTTTGAAGCAAAGAGTTGTGCAACACGCTTTCCATTGACCTGCTTCCTACCAGAAAGCTTTTGCTTTCTGTTCGGGTTGCGTTTAGCTCCCCGTTTGGCAGAAGCCTTGCCCGTCCCATTGTTAAATTCACCAATAGCACTAGGTCCAGAAACAACCATAGCATGCTGACCACCATTTTTCTTTTCTTCCACTACACACTTATCATTACCAACTGTTGCACCACTAGCCGACTCTGAAAAACTTGCCTTGTCATTATTTTCAATTCCGTTGTTAACACCAGCATACTCTGTTTTGACAGTCATTGAGGCTTCCTGCATGGTAGTGTCTGTAATTTTGTTGACCTTATCCAAAGGTTCGTCCTCAGCAGAATCATAGAGGGGGAATTGATCAACCGTATATCTGTGGAAAAAATTAAACCAATTAATATTAAAAGAGGAAAAAAGGGTAGCTCAGGTCCGGTAAAAGATCAAAATGGGCTCGAGGCGAAACGAACAACTTAATGTGCAGTTCAGAAAGGGTCAGATTAGGTCGGACTAGCCTTCAAAAAGATGATTAGATATACATTATTAAAAAACTAATACAATCTGTTTAAAGTATAAAGAGTTAAAACACAATGAGCAGCTCAATACTCCTTAGAAGAGTTCTAACCTGTTCAACCAATTCGACCCATTTCATTTTTAGCTACTCTCTATGTTTAACTGAAGTGACCTCTATTGATTAGAAGTGGGTCATGATTCTAAGCAAATGATAGAAATCATATAAGTATGTAAACTGTGTTAGTTTCTCATCAACCTCGCATTAGCTAAATAATTCTTTTGCCAAATGCATCACTATAGAATACTAAGAAAACTTATGTAAATCATCTATAAGAGTGAGGTGACAGGTAGGACCATGAACCAAGTAGATGCTCAATGAGTCGATTCCAACGTTAACACAGAATAGTTCCGCACATAACTAATAGCAAGTGATAAGATGCTTAAGTAAATAAAAGTCAACTTTGCTACGCCTCAAAGGAGACAAGATTCCCAAAGAATATATATGATTAATATAGGCAGAAGTATGATTATCATAGTTATGTCTAAACGAAGATGATCATATTCGTAAATGCTAGCGAGATAGTCATATCTAAAATATATTAGTTTCACCATGAAATAAAGAACAGTTTCTAACCAACATCCTATGTGGAAAAGACACTGTGCAAGTGTTTGGCCATCGCGTTGTGCAAAATCATGATTACACATGAGCAAGCAATATACACACTCACACACGTTATATATACAGCTGCAATGTATATATGTCTGTAGATCTAGACATACACATATGTACATAAACATAAATGCACATAATGTATACACAGTAATACAGTACCTGTCATCACCGTCTTCCCAGACATGGTTATGCTCCTGTTAAAAAAAAACAATGGATAAGACAAACAGATATAAAGAAACAAATGAAAAGCAAAAAAATCAGGGTATAAATGCAAGCAATACCGAAAAGGTGTGAAGAACTTGGGGGTCCCTAACATGACTATAAGGGTGCGTTTGGTATGCTTAATGGAATCACTATAGGTATAGGTATGACTATGAAGTGTAATATGAATGGGTATAATTCTTTCAAAAGTGTTGTTTGGTTTATATAAGTTGGGTTTGAATGAAAATGAGCATTTGATATATATGTGGTGGAGAAATTTAAATATGTGATATATATGTGGTGGAGAAAAAAAAAAGCAATAGGGCACACCGGAATGAGACACCAAAGGTACCTCTCCCCACTACTATGGGTCTATGAGACACCAAAGGTACCTCTCCTATAGTTATCAACCGAACACATTCTATGGATTTCATTGTCATTCCATTATTCCCATAGGCATGTACCAAACACACCCTAACTTGAGATTGGCATATAATTAAATCCATGGAATTTTACCAAATTGACCAAACTGGCTGTGCAAAAAAATTATAGCAAACTGCTACATTTAACAAGAAACAAAACTAAACAAAATATGCCTGCGTAGAGATCCTCGGTAGGGATACTGAGTCTATACGAAATATTCATGCCAATTCATAAACAGAGAAGAATGACAAAGGAAGACGGTGTTCCATCTTTATGTTTAGTAATTACTATTTTTCAAAGACAAGGGGTCAAACTTTTCAAGAATTCACCAAGGAATTGAGATAATGGCGTTGTCAAAAATAAAAAGTATCAACCCTACCTCTTTCTAACACAAGGGCCACATCAGTAAGAAGCATAACATATAGAGGTTATCTGGATTATTTATTTCATAAGGAACTTTAGGTGGGTTTCAAAGTGTTCATAATTTCTTACTGAAAAGTTGGACAAAAGTACAATGCGTTATCATGCAATGAACCCTTTAACACTGGCCAGCTATATGGAAATATAGCGTCAGATTTATGTTCAAGAACAAACCATATAGTCTAGAGGTAGCATTATTGATTCATTTACACATGACTACATGAGAGGGCCAACTGAAGTCGAGTTTTACTTGCAACAGGTCAAACAGGTAAATAAAGAAAATAGCTCAATAGGATACAATTCAGATGGATCAAACATATAAAATTTCGCCCATAATGTATTTTTGTTAAGCCTAAAACCTCCAAATTTTTAAAAACTAGGTTACTACTAGAATATTATCAATTAACAAACCATGTAAGATACTAAATGTTAAAAGATTATAATTACCGGACAAAAAGCGTTCCAGGTCAAACCGAACCATTTATAACCACCAAATGAGTTACTCAATGCGACCTACCCACCCATTATGCCATCTCATATAATCTTAAGCTATGCAATGGATTTCTGAAGATTAAGAATGCAGAAATTCCAGTTCATGCACTGAACTTAAAATTCAAAAAAAATAACACACAAAGGGATTCATAAAAACGGTTTGACAAATTCAACTTTAGCATAAAATCCCTAGACTAAGGCCAGAGATTCAGCTCTTGTTTTAGCAAATGATTACCAGAAACTCTTAGGTTTCTTGGGGAGCCGAATGATTATTACTAATACTTTGTCCGTCAAACAAATTTTTTGTCCGCAATCTTTGCATAGAACAATTTATGGGAGGTTGTATGCATGGAAGATAGACTTTGCGAGACTTCCAACTTGTTCAATCAGTTATCCTTTTAGCTAAATTTCATTTCATGCATTTGAGACTAAAAACAAGCCCAAATCCCCCCTACCCCCCCACCACACCACACACAAAATTTGAAGAAAGATTTACCTGGAAACCCTGAGACTTTGCACCAAGAAAAATAGAGCAGTTTGGGGCCCCACAGAGACAGCGCACGTTAACACCACCATACCATTCAAAATTATAGTCATATGCCAGTTCAGTTCCAACAGGAATGTCTTTTGTTGCAAAAATACCCACCCTTGTTTCCCCCAAAACCGTCCACTTCCTTGTCTCACAATTTGGTTGGCTGCATACGAGCAGAATTACAGTTAACCAGCAGCAGACATGAGTGGTAAAAAGGGCGAGGTGGTTAAGGAATAATGTTTTTATATGAGTCGAAACAGTTTTTTGTATGAGAGTCTAGAAGGGTACCAGGAAAAAAAAAAAAAAAAACCCAAAATTATTATTTGTTTATAAATAGTTAGTGTGTCAAATCTGATTACCAAAAAATATATTATCAATAATATTTAATTTCTCGGACGAATCGTGCGAGGTTTTATGCCTCGTAAACACTTCAGGAACTCTCAACTCTTTTAAATCATTGGACCCAATTGACCTGTTTTCTTTTAACCAATACAATTTGAACTGACCCATTTGAGCCGTTCCGAATAAAACAATGGATCCAAATTGCCACCTCTAAATTCTAGCATCTGATAACTTTTTGTTCCAAGTTCAAACATCATAACTTACCAGGAGTGGTTTATAAATCTTCCAAGACTTCCTTTTTTCGTTGCATCAATAAAAAAATTGGCATTAAGAGAAATTATATATGCATCCCTTAAACCTGCATCAATTTCAAAAGGTAGTAGGCAATAAGATACTATGTTGATTGGTTCTTAACTTCTTAACACCTACAAGCACCTCCTGAATTTATTCACACATTCTACCTTGAGCTTCATAAGTTCGAGATCTTTGCTCTGCTTCATCCGAAGAAATTACTTCTCCACAATATTCAATAATGAAACGTCCAGCCTAACCATACCAAAAGGCAAAAGATATACATGTTAAACATGAGGTGTGCATATGATTTATGGCAAGATATAAATCAAAGCCAAGACAATTTTCTAGAAGTAGCATTCACTGAACGTTATAAGACTTATATCATCCTATATATGCAATATATGTAAGGAAATCTACGTAAAAGCTATTGTTATTCTAACTGAAGAAAAAAAGATGCTATTATGACTTGAGGTGACCAAATGGGCAAGTAGGCCAGATTGGGTAATGGTCAAAATGGAACGAGTAGCATTTATGCTGGTCAAGTAAATCATTATTTGTCCAAAAGTTAAAAATTATTTATATTTGCATAGTGTGTTAAATACGAAAAAAATAAAATAATTGAATAAGATTCTAATACTCCGCATAATATGATTTAGGAGGTTGTATGCATTATAAATACAATTTCATCAGCTTTCAGCCTGTTTACATCTTAAGATTTTTTATTTATTTATTTGTTTATTTTTTTAGTTTACCCGTTTTTTGGGTAAAAGGGTTACCCCCGGTAAAATATAGTTTACCTGTTTGACCAGTCAGAGACAAAACATAACCCCAACTGACCAAATAAAATGGGTCGAAATTGCACCTATTCATGACTATAAGAATATATAATTTCAATCCTATAAAATAAAGATATAAACCACTTACCTTGATATTTTCATCAGCTAAAAGACCCCATCCACGGCCCTCGGTCTTGAATAACTTTGTCTTAGCATATTCACATTTTTGAAATCTCTGGAAATGATGAAAAGCTACATATTAGATACATCACATAATCTAGTCCCTTCATGGCACACGAAAACGAGAATATATTCCTTTAACTTAATAAAGAACGAAAATGATAAGAGGTGAAAACTCCCGCACTCAAAGCATATCAAACATTTGGCAAAATGCTAAACGAAAACCCACTTAAGTCTATGCAAGCAACCTAGTTACGCCAATTCTGAAGGGTGCATCAGACATGTAGTGCCCTATTGCTATACAAAGTCCCAAACCCTTCATCTAGACATAGAACAGTGGTATACATGGTCCAACAAACCTTCTTTTTTTATTGGGTGATAACAAAAAATGATTTTTTTTCTTTTCACCGCGAGTATTAAGAAGCGGTCCAATAATACCCAAACAGGAAATCAAGAGATGAGCAAAAAGGTGTGTTGATGACGATTAAAAACCATTTTTAATGAGCCAAATGATAAATAAGTAAACAGTAAAACCATCAGAACATAAATGCTTAAGATAGATGAAAAGAACAATAAGAGTGTACTTTATCCAACAATAGTGAGAAAGAAAATGTTATAAACCAAGTAATTTGCACTTATAGACCCCATTTACCTGGTTCTTGCAATAGCTGCCACACGGACAATATCCAGGTGTGCACTCTGTGTTGGTCAATACATTCAAACACCGCTCTCCACATGAAAGCTGAGTATTTCCGAAATCAAATTTGCATTCACAAACAGCAATATCTTCTTCTTTTTGCTTTATCTGTATCTGCCTACAACAGTACAATCACATACATAACCTTGGGATCACAATATAACTATAAACTTACTTTAAACACAAATGCAGAGATGATTTTTCCACATAATTACACCTCAACAGTGGTCATCCCACCTAGGCGGAAGGTGTATCATGGACACACCTTAATTTTCAAATTGTTTTATGGAGTCAATATTGTTTTATCCTACTTGGACATGGACACGCCTAACCTTTTGGCATAGTCAAACGAACTTATTAAACCATCATACAAAGAGACCAGCATTATTTTCAGCAGGCACAGCCTTAAAGTGTCCCCAAACAGCCACACCTCACCAGGATGCAAGCATTGCTAAATGCTCCGCCACGAAACCATCCCAATTTAATCAATAAAGTTGGTTCGAAAAGAGCCGAAAGAAAAGCAATTTAGTGACAAATAACTTATTAAAATTTAAGTTAAAAGATTCCACTAATGTAGTCAAACTTGATCCAACAAATATGTGTAAAAGTTAAGCATGTGATAAACATATCTTTTTTATCTAAGTACATATACTGACAAAAGCGCAAATGATCTTATATCTATTTTGCAGAATTTTGGTTCTTTAAAGAGTTTCTGTTTAAAATAGTATAACAGTTTATCAACAACAAATATGTATGAATAAGCAAATGGAGAAAACTGTGTAGAGGAAAGGACAGGGAAGACAGCCAGAGGAAAAGGGTTAGGATCCTTGAAACCACCTTGGTCAATAGCATAGCTCATTTGTTTGTCCAAATGATTTGCTAAGGATCACTAACACCATATGGGAAGATTTGGATGTGGCCATGTTTTTTTTCTTGGGGTATATATGAAGGAAAGCAGAACTTATAAAAGACAATGTAAATTGTTATATGGTTAACAGCTCAAAAGAATAACTTGGGTTATTTTTAGAAGAGCAGGGAACAATGTACCACTGTATCTATGATCTCAATCGCCCATATCATGCCTCCAATGTTGCTAGTGTTTTTTTTATATGTTATTCCTATCAATGGTTTTTTAGATAAACCCCATTTATTAGTAATTTGGCAACTACAAATTGTAAATATTTAGGCTACATAAGAGTGTCTATTACCAAGCAAAAACTCAAAATATACGAATGGACATATGTGCTTTGCGTGTAATGTTTGATATACATGACTACATGTAACCCTCCCATTTAAACTTTTTCTTACTTCACTTCCTTTCATGCAGGATTCACTACAATTGTTTGCTTCATAAGTTTTGTTTGATAAACATTATGTTATATACCCTATAAAGAAACATAAACGCAGGCAATGAACAAAAAGCATATGCATATGATCCATTGAACAAACTAATTAGTCATAAAGCATAGTAAAATGAGCAAGAAATAACATACTTGCGGCCTGAACGCTCATTTCGCGTAATATATGTGAATGGAGCAACTCCCTCGGGTAACTGAGGCTTGAACAAAATATTATAGTGTTAGTTAAAAGGTTCAGATAACATTTCACAATATCAAATATACATTGGATTCAAGTGGAATTTATTAAAAAAAAAAAAAAAAAAAAAAAAAAAAAAAAAAAAAAAAAAAAAAAAAAAAAAAAAAAAAAAAAAAAAAAAAAAAAAAAAAAAAAAAAAAAAAAAAAAAAAAAAAAAAAAAAAAAAAAAAAAAAAAAAAACACTCCTACACATTTTACAATAGCGTAAGTTGACTAAAAATGAACAATACTCATGTCAAATGCACTAAATAATGCATGTAAAGCTCCTAAAAATCAAGAAAAAAGAGCACTACAAATATCATTAACGTGAAACCTTGAGAAACACAGTTATATGTAAAAACATAAGTATTGATAATCGTTACGCATTAGTAATATGTTCAAAAAATGCAATACCAGATGTAATCTAAGGAGATCGCTTAAAACTCAAAAGCAGATAGGACACAACAACATTGTTGCATCAAAGCTTGCAGGCTACCTCTATCAGGGGTGGGGGGATATGTGAACTGAAAGGGATTATGTGATACTGAATAAACGGAATCAGATAAGTGGGTACATTAAAATGAACAGTAAAACATAGTGTTTAGCTGTGCTTCTGCTTTTTAAAGCTGTAAAACTATTTAGAAGTTTGAGTGTGTAACACTTTCTGATTAGTGTATAAATCAATAGCAAAAATGATCAAAATAAACAAATTTTTAAAAGGAGACATTTTGTGAAATTAGAAGCTTTAGTCTCTCAAATTAAGTCAGAGAAAAGATAAATAGGTAACTTTATTCTGCCAGTAGACAACTTTTTTGTTGTCATTGGCTCATTGCCTTGCTTGTATGAAACAGATTATTTAACCCAGAAATAATTCTATAATCAAATGCAGTACATGTATATCCAAACTGCAAAGACCCGATTCTTGCAATTTAAAATTGTATTAATCAGATAATCAGTTCCTTGAATGCAAATCCAAACACCCCCTAACTCTCACATTCATTTCCTAGAGCCATCCTTAAATTAGTATCATTGTTCTCATAGTGCGCACACAAGAATTTTTGCTTTCGGAACTCTGGCAAAAACGCCCTCTAGTATGACTGAAGATGTTGAATCATGTTAACATGTATGTTTCAAATGTAATCACTAAGAACTACAGCACATAAATCATAAAACCTATCACCCATAAAAAGAAGCAAAAACAATATCTTCACATTTTTGTATAGAGCAGTGTCATTATTGATCAGAATTTTCGCTATCAAGAAGCAATTCTTCCCCTAGACAAAAATAATAATAATAAGATGTAGGTATAATAAACCGCAAAAATAAGGAAACTTCGGTAAGACTATAGTAGCATCTGGTTTGTAGTCAAGACTCACAGCGGGTATGGGTTTAATAGCAGGGTGGAAAGGGAATGGTAATAAATTTTTAAACTAGGTATAGAGAGTCGTTAACTTTGAGGATTTGATTCCTGATCTTATAACTCATACCCTGAAATCAAATACCATCTATCATTTCAATGCACGCTTTTTCATTCCCAAACCCTTAAGTTTTGCAGTTACAATCCATATAATTCCGGGAACATTTGTGCTAATTGATTGCGAAATCGGACACACGAAACTAGTCAAGCAAACTTTGCACATGAATGATTTAAATCTAAATCAAATAAACATTTCCAAATAAAACACTAATACAAAAAAGAGATCTAGAAAACCCATGATTACAAACATAAATCGACAAAACATATGGATGGAGCACACAAACCATTCTACCAAGAGCGTGGTTTTCTTTTCTTCTTTTTCCCAAATTTGAACTTTGGGACCGTCTATCTGTTTCTTCTCCCTTCTCCTTCACTTAGCTCAGAGAAGGTTAGGGTTTTGGGTCAATGGGCGTAAAATTTGTTCCCGACAACAAATAAACCCTCACCTAGCCTTTCTTTTATCGCCTATCCTTAAATACACATGGAATTCATTTATGTGTTCCATCAAGCATAAGTAATTGGGCCTATGAACTTTGAGCCAAAAGGCCAATTACTTTTATTTTTCGGAAACGGCCCATAAACGTCATGATAAATTAGCCCGATTTCTTGCTAATCAAAAGAGTGCATTTCGGTCTGTGTTTGAAACGAAAATATGGTTATAGATGGAAACACCGAAACATAAATTCCCTTCCTATAATGTTCTTCAAATCCTATACCCGAAGTATCTATCTCAATCTTCTTTATTTATTTCTAACGCGTGTTGGTAATTCCGAAACTCCCTTAGATTTTGTTCTCTAGCAATAACCAAACAAAACCTCGCATAGGTTACTATTCACAGGACAATCTGTTGGTTGTTATCAAATCATTCCATAAACCTAAATTCACCATTTTTTAAACCTAAACCCAATTCACAGAACATAAAAATAGCACCAGTGCAATGTAAGAATAAACCTCCTCAACTTGTTTATTAACATAATAACAATAAGAATAAGAATAAAATTAAGAAACAAAAAGAGTATTATTGAGTAAAAGAAATAAAAGGGGAGAGTTGTGCTTACGTGGATTCTGTTGAATTCAAGCTCCATTAACACATATTCTTTCTTTCTTTCTTTCTTTCTTTCTTTCTAGGGTTTTGTTGATTCAGAACAAGAAATGTACCTGCCGGGGGGAATTTCACTTTCTTGAATTTTTTATGGGGGGTGTTTGTCCAAGTTTATTTGGTTCCGCGTTTGACTTATATCAAACTTATCATTAGCTTATTATATCTGTCAAATAAGCTTGTTTGGCAAAGTGGGTTTTAATAAGCTTTAAAATTGGCTTTTTAAGAGGCTTTGGGCTTACGGGGGTGTTTGTTTCGGTTTATACGATTTCGGCTTATGTTTTATAAGCCCTAATTTTCTGTCTTATTTTTTTATTTGCGGGCTTATATAAGTTTATCTTATCGTAATAAACTTATATAAGGCCAGGTTCTTTTATTTTTCTTTCAAATTTTTAGTTTTGATTTAATTTCATAAATCGTCTTGTGGTTTCTTGGGTTTAACAAAAATGGTCTTTCTCAAGAATTTTTAACGGATCATTTCCTTGTGGTTTTGACCCATATCGGGTTTGGTCCCTTGACCATCGTCAAGTGGGACAGAAATAACATAAATGCCCTTAAAACTAAGGTCCTTGTGGTTTGTAGTGTATCAGGAATTTAATCCCTATTTTTTTTTATGTTTTTGTTTGTTTATATACGTTTTCGTCCATTTTATACGGTTTTGTCCGTTTTTATATATTTTCATCCGTTTTTATACGTTTTCGTCCATTTTTCTTACATTTTAACTGTTTTTATAAGATTTTGTCCGTTTTTATACATTTTCATCCGTTTTTCATATGTTTTCACACGTTTTTATTCGTTTTCATCCCTTTTTAAACGTTTTTATACGTTTTCGTCTGTTTTTCTTAAGTTTTTATCTGTTTTTGTTCGTTTTTATACTTTTTCTTCCATTTTATTGAAAATTTATACATTTTTGTCAATTTTTATACGTTTTTACACATTTTTTACGAAAATGTTTATGCATAATATATATATATATATATATATATATATATATATATATATATATATATATATATATATATATATATATATATATATATATATATATATATATATATATATATATATATATATATATATATATATATATATATATATATATATATATATATATATATATATATATATATATATATATATATATATATATATATATATATGTATATATATATAGATATATATGTATATATATAGGGTAGGGTTCTAGAGAAAAGTGTATTTGGATAGAAAAGTGAGAAAAAAAGTTGCAGGGTAGATTATGAAATCATTACAAACTTCGGGGTAAAAAAGAAAACAAAAAAAAATGAATATTCCAGTCTTCTTAAAACAGATACCACCACACCGACTCAAACACACACACACTCACAGTCACTATCACCACCATCGCCACCCGCACCGTCGCCACTACCACCGTCGCCACCATCATTGGCACCACCGCCACTGTCACCACAATCAATGTCACACACAAATTAGATTGAAAAACAAACATACTCTAATCAGAAACACACTCAATCCGATCAAAAACACATACACTCCGATCATCAAATAATAAAAAATTTAAAGATAGCAAGTGACCTAATTCTGTTCATTAGAAAAAAAAAGTAAGTGTTTAATTATAGGTTTTATTAATTTATATGTTATTTTAGTGCATCATTGTGTAAATTATAGAATAATCGTTATTGTTGAATGAAAGTACATATTAAGGCATTTGTATATATTAAATTACAATTTAGTGCATCTGCCTTAATAATAAGTTACAACATTAGTTTGTCTGAATAAGTACATCTTGATTGATGTTATTGCATCTCTTACTATGGTAAGAGCAGCATCTTATAAGTTAGGGCATGTGTTTGTTTGATTAGTGCATCAAAAAGTGTGTTATGACATTTGTTAGATAAGATCATCATGTTATAAGTTAAGGCATCTGTTTGTTTGATTATTGCATCTAAAATAAGCTTTAGTGCACCTATTAGTATAATTAAGGTATCAATCGACTTGTTACAACACTTGTTTGTATAATTAGTGCATCAAAAAAATGTGTTACATCATCTCTTATTATGATAAGAGCCTAACGTTAAATTAGGGCATTTGTTTGTTTGATTAGTGCATCAAAAAATGCATTAGGACACCAATTAGTATGATAAGAGCATCATGTTATAAGTTAGGGCATCTGTTTGTATGTTTATTGCATCGTTGCAACTACTCGGGCATCTGCTTGTATATTTAGTGCATCGATGAACAGATTAGGGCATCAATGAGTAAGATTAGGGCATCGTTAAACATATTAAGGCATCTATATTTGTGTTTAGTGCATCCGTTTGTGTTTAGTGCATCGTTAAACATATTAAGGCATCTATATTTGTGTTTAGTGCATCGATCTAATCTCTGTTTGGTAATCTTACATTCCGAAGACCGGACCCTCATGTATGGGTTCTGTTCGGATCATTTGGTCCTTATGCTACCCTCGTTGTGAATTAAATTATCTCAAAACTTATACATTTAATATATGAATGGCAAAGTTATTTTTAGCTACTTTTAAGAATAGGAATTGGATAATTAAACTTGGGAATAGTATCTTAATTTTTATGTGTTTAATATATTGGAATATCATGGTTAAACCTTATATTTATCCCAGAGTTTGAAATGCATAACCAGCCTCTTTACAAATGCAAGTAAAATGATGTGCTTATGACAAGCCCTATCATGTCTTTTTCTTCCTTCGTATTTCATGTTATATTTACTTAAACATGAGTTGAAGAATTACAAACTCAAACTACAATTGACACAATATCAGCAATAGGAGTCTGTGTTTGTACCTGAAACTTTTAGAATGACAATCACCTAGTCAAAGGCTTACCCTACCAACAAATTGACCCTACTATGAAATATGAAACCCTTTTCCCACACTGAGAATTTCCTTTGATGCTCGCTCAGCCCATTTATACCCGAATATAAAACCTTTAATCTTTTAAAGACCGACATTGATGTTTATTCCTGTCTACTTCAATAACATTATATTGTCATAACTCAGATGTTCCATCCGAGTATCCGACACATCATTTATTAAGTGATTGAGTTTTTATAATAATATACATTATTTGATGCATTATTAAATGACTGACAAGAGATATATTTTCAGATCAATAGAAATGCAACGCTGTGCAGATCAATAGATGAGTTATTTGAGAAAGAAAGGAGTGGACTACAACATGAAGCTCTAAAGGAACTCATGCAGAAGGTGATATATATTACCCTTTTCACTTGACGATAAGAAAAGCTTTGGTTATATAGCTTTTTTCTTGGTCATCATAAATGCATACACACGTATAGTTTCCTTTTGCTTTGTACATATTGCATACAATATGACCACTGGATGCCATTAGGTTCGGTCTCTTTAAATCGTTTTTTTCTATAAACTTTTTCAAATGGTCATGCCTTAATTTGTTCGTGTTAAAGGCTTGTTGTCATCGTTCTTGTTAACATGTATAACTTATCACGTAATACTTTTTGTCGATCAACTTTAGTAAAGAGAACGAGTATTTGATACCAGTTTTGTATTCGAAATGCAGACAGGCTTCAACATGGTGGATATTTTGTGTAAATACATCCGATATGCCTTGAATGAAAAGCCTTTTAACCCACAAATGGTTGCGGCCTTAATTCATCTAAGGAAAATAACAATGTTGGATGATTCTCAAGTTGCTGAAATTCTAAATGAAATTTCAAAGCTTATTAAGGCATCTATATTTGTGTTTAGTGCATCCGTTTGTATGTTTAGTGCATCTCTTAGTATGATAAGAGCATCACATTATAAGAAACGGAAACGAGAACTGGAAATTTCTTATTTTGAACATGTAGAGAGAGAACTGGAAATGTCAAGTTTGACCTTTTTCACTTTTTAAGTCGTAATAAGCTGTAGGGGTGTTTGGGTAAGATTATTTTAAGGCCTTAATAGTTTTTTGTTTTTTTCAAAAAGCTTTTAAACTCTTTAGTGGTGTTTGGATAAGCTTATTTCTATGTTACATATATTTTTGGTTTCATATAATTCTGACATGACATAAGGCTATTTTACTGGTCAGTTTATCAGTGCTCGGGATGGTTATCTTCTCCAAGTCAACTATCCATGGCGCTTGTGATGGAAAGCCCTGGTAGCAGGGTATGTTTTACTCCTTTCTTAAGCCTGTCAACGTATTGGATTGGGATAATAAGTCCTAATGCTTGGTATTTTTTTACAGGATCTATGTGATAGTTAAACACTAAGTCGTACTGTCAGTTTAGGGGCAAATTTAAGGGTCACTAAACAACCAGGCTGAAAGTCAGAGCCTGCATATTATTTCGTGGGAATGCATTACATCTTGGATGAATGCAAGTCCATGGGTAAGTTACAAGACGAATTTGTGGTTTGTCATTTTTCTAGGTGAATATTGGCACCGGATTTTGAGAGTTGGCTCCTTGATTCAGTCAAATTAGTAAGTCTCTCCCTCTCAAATTCATTAATAGTTGGTATATAGTAATAGTAGCAATTTCGACCTATTTACTGATGAATGTGTCAATTTGGGTTGTCTTATCTCGAATCGGTCAAATGGTGTACTTTAGTGCATCTGTTTGAGGTATTTTAGTGCATCCATTTGTATCATAGTAGCAATACTAGTTCAATTTTATGACAGTAGCAAGAATAATAGTACATGATTAATGTGTTTACTAATTACTACAGTATCATAGAAATGGCTTATAAAATATGACCTTGATGAATGGTTCATGAACCTCAGAAAACTATGTGAAAGCTTCTCATTATGGGAACTCTTCCCAAACACGACTTCAACATCAGTAACATATTTCCTAAGGTACTCTTTAACATTATAAATTTTTTGCCCGTGTAGCTATCAAAATGCACAAAAAAAATGGCACAAAAGTTAGCTGCCCGTAATGCTATTGCGACTCTGAAAGATCAAGAAACCGCCCATGGACATTAGCTCGTTTAAAGGCAGAAAAGGTCTCAAAAGAAGCTGCATAGGCACGAAAAAAGTCCTAGATACTACAACCGGTGTGAAGAAAAGAATCCGGGAAGATGGACGATCTAACTGACTTGAATATATGCTAGTCTAAGGTCGATCTTATGCGCATAAGGTGTGTTTGTTTTCTAATTAACCTTATATGTTTGCTATTGGATTCTAATTGTGTATATAAAATCTTTTAGTTTGCATATAGTTTTCATGTGAAATGCATGATCGGTGGAATAGACAAAGGTATTAGGATCTCTGTGTAAGAAAATAAGGCCCTTCAAGCAATGGTGAATGCTTCTACAATATATCTGAAAATTATACATGCATCTGTCTGGACATTAGCATCAGCTTGAAATACCTTCTTAAATAGATTCTTATAGTAGAAATTGGGGAATTATTAGTTGATAGGCTCTGACTTGTCTAGGAAAAACAATATATAGCCCAATATGATTATCTGAAGTGGAATGCATCAAATTGGTTGAAAAGTGATATTCAAAATGCATCAGTTCTTGTAATGTGGTACCTGAACCTGCTTAGACATGCTATCCAACAGTTTATCGTGCTCAATTTCTGACCATTGGATATGTTTTTGTCACAACTGAAATGGCTTGAAGATGAACTGAAAGATACGGCATCAAAGGTTGAAACATGCTGAGCAGTGTGTAAATACTTTGAGCTTGCAAATGAAGGTAAGATGATCTATTTTTTTATATCCACATCAAAAGTTATTTCCGTTTTGCAGCAACTAATATATCTTCATTGAAAAGTCAGATCAAGGAATTTGGAGAAAGGCTAGAAAGTGCAAATGCCAAGGCTCGATCTTATGAAAGAGAAGCCGAAATTCTCAAGCAAGAAAAGTTTGTTTGGAGCAGAGATATCTATCAGAGTTTGACCGGTTTGCGGATGTACATGAAAGATGTTGAATCATTGAAAAGGAAACTAAACGAGCAACTTAGTTTAACGTAGTTGGCTTATAATGCTGGTGTATTGGTTCATTAATTTCGCATCATATATTATAATTTGTAGCACAGTTTTTTCAACCAAAGCTTGTTATTACTTAATTTATAATTTTCAGAAAATGTATACTTTCCTGGCCACCAATTGATGGTGTATGTGACTGTTAAATTATGTCATTTGACTTTGGCGTAAATAATAGGGGTGATAAGCATTTGACTTTGACGTATTATAATAGGGGAAATATGGTAAAGCAGGGAAAAGATAAAAAGATCACAAAACTGACCCTGGAAATTAAAAGAAGTGACAAACAAGCCCCTTGAGTTGGGAGGAAAAAAATGAGGGGAAGAGAGTGTGTGATTTGTACACTTTTCTCACTTTTCCACCAAAGTGGACTTTTCTCATGATCCCACACCTCATATAAATAAATAATATCATACTTAATATTAACATTTTCCATTTCTTGAAAAAATAAATTTTGAAAGAACATTTTATTCATAAATTACTTTGAACTATCTTTGAGCTGTTTCTGATCAGAGATTAATATTTAAAATTTGTTGACAGAAATTCAATATCCAAAAAAATCTTCTAAAAAAATATATGTCAAACATATCAAAGTTTTTTTTTTTTTATTTTTTTTTTTTTACATATTATTCAAAAACTTTTTGTAAAAATATTCCGCTAAATAATATCGTAAATTTCTTATTTTTAAAAAAGCCGTTAAAAATTTTAAGAAACATTTGTCAAAAATTAGTCAATTTTTTAAAAAGCCATTATGATAACCTTTTAAATTTTTTGTAAGAATTAAAAAATTTAATAGATATTTTCTGATCAAAAACATTTAAGCCAGATTTCTTTTTTGTCAATATTTTTTAAAACTTTTTGACGATTTTTATTTTATTATTATTATCTTTTTTTTGATTTTTTGACAAATTGACATTTATATAAATTAAAAAATCAGTAAAAAAACTTTATAAAAAATATCCGGTTAAAAAAGTATACTTAAAAAAAAAAAAAAAAAAAAAAAAAAAAAAAAAAAAAAAAAAAACCCTGCTAAAAAAGTTTTAAAACTGCTGTAAAAAATAATAAAAATAATAATAAACTTAGGGACTTAAATCTATGATACACCCAGACAAACCCAATATGGATCGTATGCCTTAAACATACGGTGGTATTATTTGTCATTCAACCATCCTTGGACGGTCAAACTAACGGAATTAGTGGTTCAACAGAATCAAACCCCGATACGGTCCAAAACTACAAGGAGATGATCCATTAAAAATCTGTGAGGAACCATTATCTGTTAAACCCGACAACCCACAAGAGACGCTGTTATAAATCCTAATATATATATCCACTATTACTATATACATACTATACCTATTATATATATATATATATATATATATATATATATATATATATTATTTTTTTTAACACGTGTTCATGTTTTGTGTTTAATAAGCTTATCAGCTTATTAAACATAAGCTAATTCAAACATTTACGATGAGCTTATAAATTGATGATATATAAGCCATAGTTGTTTATCTAACATAAGCATAAGGTCAATTCATTAGCCTAGCAAACATCCCCTAAATTAAACCTTCTCAAAAGGCTTTAAAAAAAGTTGTTTTAGGGCCCGTTTGGTTTGTAGATGGGTTTGGGTTAGAATTTGGGGCCGTTTGGTTTGTAGATGGGTTTAGTATTAGGATTTAGGTTTGGGTTGAAAGAATAAAAATTGTTTGTTTTGTATATTAGGATATAAATTATTGTTAAAATTTATTATTATTTTAATGTTAAAAATAAATAAATTGTGAGTGGGTCTACTTTTGGGACGTAAGTACAGTGAAAGTAACATTTACACATAAAAAACTAAAAATAAAATAAAAAAGATGGCTCTGTCAGAAATGAGGCAGAAAAGTAAGGTGGCACCAAGAATTTTACAAATCTCTTATTTTTATAACTCAGTCCCAATTTTAAATCACACATAAACAAGTCAAAAGATGGATTTCCTTTTAATCCCAAACCTTTTAGGCAAAACCCTTAGGGCATGTTTGGTAGGGTGAATTGAGATGGGGGAGATAGAAATGAATGCATTTCTCATGTTTGGTACGTCTAAGAAAAAAAAAATAATTGTAACTTTTGAGAAAAGGCTCATTTGTAATTTGATTTCCACTCACAAAGGTTGGTAATTGAATTCTTCCACATTAACTTCCCATCTTTTTTGCTTGAAATTTTAAAAATTAAATAAAATATAAAGGTACAAAGTTGGATGTCAAGTGCATAACACATATCCCCCAAAAAGTAAACTATGTGAAACATCGAAATTTTTTGACAACCCTTTTGCCTTCTTCTTCTTTGGCGACTCCGACGACGACAACCCTCCCTCATCTGTTTCTATTCGTCTATAGTATAGGTGATTCACTACAATCCATATTTTTCATATTTTGCCTGTATTTTGTCAATGACCTATATTTCTAAGTCTTGGTTTATCTTCAAATTAGAGTTGAAATTAGATTTGAAAGTGGCCATTTTAGTTTTGAATGCCAAATGAAGATTTGCAATAGCATTTCCGTCCATCTCGTCTCTTTTACTGTCATCTATGACCTGGCATTTTGTCAATGGCTGCTAAACATTTATCCTTTCTAAGGATATCCTTCATCTTTAATTTCCACAATGAGAAATTATTCCTATTGAATTTTTTAATTTCAAATTTTGCCGTCATTGCTACAATCACAATCTAAATTTTCGACAAAACTATTATTTGTTAATAATAGTAAAATACCTTTTGAGTGAGTATAATCTTACTTATCTTTTGATATGGATGGTCCACTTATTAGTGGCAACCACATAGCATACGATAAATAATTATACACACACTCAACCTTAGCGCTCTGATACCACTTGTTGAGAAAAATGACACCGGATTGAAGCAAACCCACAACTAAAATATGAAATATAATAAATGATGGCACACGGATATAACGTGAAAAACCCCAATAGGGTAAAAACTATGGGCAATGAAAGATACGTTCCACTATAATGAAAATTAAGAGTTACACATTTTCTCTAATTACAAGGATTACAAATATTAATCTTTTGTGATTAGGAAATATACTACTAACTCTCTAATTAACTCAAAGACTACTAGAGAGAGAAAGAGATACAAAGAACACTTCTATGTGTTGCTTTTGCTTTGAGATGAGATGCACAAATGGAGCATGCATCATTGCCTTTGCATTTCATCTTGGCACTTGTAGTGCAATTTGCATGGTCAACTTGTACAAGAGATAAGATTCTCATATCTCTTATCAGGTACAAGGTATCTTTACTTTAACATTTAACAAGAAGTTTTTTTTGACATTTAGACCCAAATGGTCGAAATACACACAAAACACGTCATAACACTCGTTTTTTGAATGAAGCATACCGTAGCGTCATTTTCAATGTAACTGCGCGCGCCACGCGACATGGCACACACCTATGGCTCATCATAAGTCATTTTCATTTATTTAAATATCAATTGCATTTATTGACATCTCAATTCTTTGAGTCATCTAATGCATGCAAGATCTAATTTTTCTCTTTTAAAAACATAAAATTTTCAACCAAAAACTAAAATAAAATCAACCACCCTCTAGTACATAATAAAGTCAAAACAAAAAGTCCAAGTCAACCTAAACACAACACACCAGAAGATAAAAAGTCAAAGAACATAAAGCAAGATCTGTCAAATACATTGTTGTTTATATGATATGATGCGTTAAAACAAAATGTTGTATATATTTTTATAAAAAAAAACTTGCTTTGATCACACGTTTCTTGTCGTAGCCGATAGCGGCTCACTCGAGGCGCTTATCTTGTCTTCAACTTTATTTTTTTCATAAAGATTTGCAGATACATATTTTGATATACCCATTTCAAATTTAGTTATTTTGTTTCATTTTCAGGTTTACCCATTTGCAATTTTTCTTGTTTCAGTTAAAAAGTTTGTTAATTTAGTTATAAAGTTGAATTTCAAGATATACCCATTTGAAAATTTTCTTGTTTTAGTTAAAAAGTTGTATTTCAAGATACCCTTTTGAAAAATTTTATTGTTTTAGTTAAAAAGTTTGTTAATTTAGTTAAGTTTCAAGATACCCATTTGGAAATTTTCTTGTTTTTTAGTTAAAAAGTTGTTGTGGAAGATGGATCTGAATAAAGTTGTTGTTTTAGTTATTGGGTTTGTTGTGTTTAGTGAATTGTGTTTGTTGGGATCAGCAAATGTGGTTTTTCATGTGCAACATAAGTTTGGGGGTAGTAAAAGGTCTTTGAGTGAATTTAAGGTTCATGATTCTGATAGACATAGGAGGTTTTTGTCTGCGGTTGACCTTCCTATTGGCGGTGATGGGAGTCCTACGTCTGCAGCGTTAGTTCTTTCTTTCTTTATCTCGGAATGTGTAGTTTGGTAGAAGAATGATCATTTGTAGAGTTTGATATTTTGTGTAGGTTGCATAGTGTCACACTGTTATATTGATGATTCTGTTTGCGATTCTTCCTTTAGAACAGATTTTGGTTCTTGTCTCTACATTGGCGACCTTGTGCTTTTTCCAACTTGAAATCTGTATATTGTTACTTCTGGGAATTTGTTATATCCAATCTAGTTGGTGTAAGCTTTACATGAAACTGATCATTAAATTGCTAAAAAACTGAACTTTTTTTTTTGTTTGCATCCAAAGAGGTACCTAATCTCACAAGCGTAGACTTGAATTACATGTTATGTGCTAATACTTGTCTTTGGTATGTGTTTATATTAGTAAAGATATCATTTGAACTAATAATGACGGTGATTACGTTACTAAGATTTTAACCATATTAATAAGGTGGCAATGTTACTGAGAATGTGCATGTGGCAATAACTCCTGAAACATTGCATCCATATACCCCATTAATAGATTATGAATCATTAGTGTGAATGAATTAGCAGAATTTGCAGTGTGCTTGGCGATGGTAAGTGGGGGTAGTTATCCGAAGGGAAATTTGGCTCATGGGTCTGGCTTATATGGATATCTCTAGTTATTTAATTGTAAAACACATATTCGAGATTAGAAAGATCGACATTAGAGTGCAGGCTGTGCAGCCATGAACATAGCTCACTTCTTGACTGTATCTCATAGATACTTGTGTTCTTATTTGTGCTTTATTTTACTTTCCATAACAATAGTTCTGTTCCTTGTTGCGAATCCTGCGTCATTTGTGATTTTATAACAATGAGAAACAACCCTTAGTTCCAAAAGGCGAGATATTTATGATTTATTTATGTTAAACGGTATATATATCTAGACACATGTACGGATAAATGGTGCGCCGTGAAAGTTTATGTTATTTATATGATGTTTTATATAGGCTGTATTTCACTAAGATTCAGATTGGGACTCCACCAAAGGACTATCACGTGCAGGTTGATACAGGGAGTGACCTTCTATGGGTGAATTGTGCTGGATGTTCAAAATGTCCTAAGAAAAGCGATCTTGGAGTATGTTCTATTTCTTACTTGTAAACTTCATAAACTTCTCTACACGACACATATACTTACTTTAGATATTAGACTATTATTGAAAACATATAAATTCTCTAATAATATGTGGCACACTAATTATTTTTCAAATAGCTGGAAACTTTCTGAGAACCCAACCCGCTACCACCTCCAACTTTGCAATATTTATTATATTTGTTCCTGTTTAAGTTTGACATTTCTTTCTATTGTTTTTTCTTTACCATTTCTTTCACTAGATATCACTTGCTCTATACAATCCAGAGGGATCCTCAACTTCAAAAACGGTTACTTGTGATCAAGATATATGTACATCTACACTCGGTGCTCCAAGTAATGACTGCAAGGTCGGGATGGAGTGTTCCTACTCGGTTACATATGGCGATGGGAGCAACACCGTGGGATATTTTGTCCGAGATACTCTACAACTTGACCGAGTTTCTGGAAACCTTCAAACTACATTTATGAATGGGAGTATAGCATTCGGGCAAGTTTACTATTTCTCTTTGAATCAGAAATGTAAAGGTTTGATGTAGAGGTGGAAACATAGGCTGGTCAGGTGGGTTGGGTAGCATACGAAAATGGGTTACGTTGACTCGGAACATATTTGTCCAATGTTTCCAAACATGGTTTGTGTGTTCCATGTGATTACTACAGAATAAAACAATTTAGGAGCATTTCTGCATTAAAAATTACACTTTTGTTGACTTTAGGCCTGTTTGAATTTTTTTTTAAGCAAAAATTTTCTTACGACCCAGTTGACTGTTTGAGATAAATGACACCAACCTGACACATTCGTGTGTAAACTGATCAAATTTGGTACATTTAGTTTAAAAATAAGAGCTATGTAATCGATGTTAACATATATAATGATTTATTCTGTTATCCATTAAAGGTGTGGATCTCAACAGTCTGGGGAGTTGGGTTCATCACAACAAGCTCTAGACGGAATACTTGGGTTTGGGCAGGCAAATTCTTCTGTGCTTTCACAGCTTGCATCAGAGAAAAAGGTAAGAAAGATTTTTTCTCATTGCTTGGATGGGTCTCAAGGAGGAGGCATATTCGCTATCGGAGAAGTTGTGCAGCCGAAAGTACAAACAACACCAATGATTCCCGAGTAAGTTCTATTATTTAAATTTTCATAAAATCTCGTCATAGCTTTAACAATTGAATAAATAGATTTAAGTTCATTGCTTGTGAACCAAATCATTATCATATAGGTTTGTGAGTCACACCTTTCTTTAACTAAAACATTGTACTGGATATGTTTGGATTAATGATAGTTTAAGTATGCTAGTGAAAAGACCATACAAGTTATGTGACCATTTTGTCTATCTTTCCGTTCTTTATATAGTATATTTTGATATCAAAAATGAAAAAAATAAGAGGTGCTATTTGTAGTTAATCTGAATACGGAACTGAACTGAACGGATTTAAGAAGCCTTTAAGATTGGTACGAATCTCCATATTACTATATTACACAGGAAAACACTTCAAAGAAATAGTTAAAAAAAAAAAAAAAAAAAAAAAAAAAAAAAAAAAAAAAAAAAAAAAAAAAAAAAAACTAAGATCTTGCTCATGACAATGTCTCAGCAAACTACATGTATAAAGAATGTAAATAGAAAATTTTCTTTTTGTGAAATATATGATTTTATTATCGACTTGAAGCTGCTGAGAATTTCAAAAAACTTTGGTATGGTTTCCATCAGTGAGTTCAGGAATGTATAACAAGTTCATGTCAGTGAACAAGTGACCTTCTGTATACTTGACATGTAGGGAAGCTTTTGGGCGTGTTTAGTCGCAGAATTTGTTGTAGATCTCTAGTTTTCTTGAGAATTGTAAGGGTCTTTGTTCTCCCGATTAAGAATTTGTTGTATTTACTCCCCTACAAGATAGAACCTATCTCAAAATGATCTTACTGATTCTCATAATCTCTAGTAAATAGAAATTGTACAGGACTTATGGGGGTTTCGGAAGATCTAAATTGTTATAAAAACATGAAATAAAATCATAAAAGATTTCCATACAATAAGTTATAAACTGAACCTAGCAACTACCAGTCAGACAAAATGTGTATCAAAAAGAAAGTCTAGGCTGCCTCACGGATGCTCTTTTTGAACTTAAAGAGTATCAAAGTACCCTTTTCAACTTTATTTCCTGTTCCTAGCCTTTTTCTGTAGACAGTTTTTGAGGCACTAATGAACACGTTCTCTATTCACACACTAGATTAGTCATTTTAGGCTGATACTTTGCTTAAAATTAGGCAACTATAAGGGAACTGGATGGAATGGGCAGCTACCTGACGTCCAGGAAATCTAAACTTACCACCAAACTATCTGGCGTACACTGCACATTCTTAAAATTAAGTGCTTAATCCATGATCAGTGATCAAATTAAGCATTTCGATAACAGTATCTTTTAATCTTTATATAGAAAGTTATCTAATAACAAAATTTATCAACCTTTAGTGAAAGAGTTCCCAATTATGGAGTCAATATAATGACCTACTTTATCTAGATGCAATCTCTAGGTTGTTTCTTCATGAATTTACAACTTTCTATCATTGACTCCAGCACACAAACATTCCATCTAGTCATCTACACCTTGCTTCACTTTTAAACTTAAAGAATGAACCTAGTAATAATGTAATATATAATGCCATATCTTCCATCTCAAAGTTTCAAAGTTTCTCATCATGTTAGATTGAAATCCAACGTCTAATTTTCTGAGGAATCCATGCAAAATCATTATCATCCACGCACAAACAACCAACGGAAAACTCTACATTGCCTTGCTGCCACAAAAAAAGACTCATCTTCACTCTTTGTAAAATAGAATCAGTCGTGCTATACTATGCTCATGGAGCTTGGTTCAGCCTGTTATATCTTTTCTCAACCAGCAGTCATTTTCACCACTATTGATTGCAAAGCCTTGATTTTTATTGACAAAGATTTCTTCTTCTAGTTCTCCACTATAAGCAGCCTTCATAATGGATTCATAGAGTAGCCCATGGCAATAAAAATCGTCATACGTTTTGTTTGCTATTTTATGGGGCTATTCAGTTGTATTTGTGAAATGTCTATCTATGATCAGTTTACAATAGCAGCTTACACCTTTCTTCCATCATTTTCACATAATCAATATATGTTATTTACAATTTTTATTTGCATCATAGGGCACATTATAATGTTGAGTTGAAGGCGATTGAGGTAGACGGCGATGTTCTACAACTTCCAACAGATATATTTGATGTTGGAGAAAAGCGAGGAACAATCATTGACAGTGGTACAACCCTAGCGTATTTACCTGATCTGGTTTACAAGCAAGTATTAGCAAAGGTATGTGAGATATTTTAAGCCATGCTTGCATTCATCAGTGTTCTATACAACAATAAGAATTAGTCAAATGGATCAGCAACAGTACGGACACCTGTGATTCTTCTCTTTCTTTTGAATACTATAATACCTAATAATAGTTAAATGCAAATTTTGGATTTTGAAATTTATTATATATCGTAAAATAATCTTAAAATAATTATTTGTTGCCTTGAAGGTATTCCCTACAATGCATTAGTATTGTTTTTATGATTATGTTCAGTACCTTAAGCTATTTATAGAATTAAGGACAACGAACAAAAAAGTGTTAGTGGGTCAACCCAATCTCTTCCACCCCTTTCTGATCCGTTAATTCTTAAATGAGTTCAGCCTTAGTCTAGTTGGACCTGTTCTTTAACCCAAACAAGAATAACAAAAAGGCCAAATTGCCCCTTCTAATTATTTCAATGGCATTACTTATTTTGCAAGTCTTTTTGTCTTATGTTTCTCAATTTTCATATATATCTTTCGGACCTAGATTGATGCTGCACAACCTAATATAAGAAGTCACATCGTTGAGCAGCAGTTTACGTGCTACAAGTACTCTGGAAAGTAAGTGTTCTTTTACTGGTTGTATTTTCTACTTTCTACCAAGTTATAGAACTTCTCCTGATAGTTATGATAGTCTTAGGTTCTCAGTTGATTTCTTGATTTGGCATTGAACTTCAACCTGATATCTTGATTAGGGACTAGGATCTATAGATTCACATGTCCTTTTGGGTTGTGTTTCATTTTAACAATGGGTCTATTTGGGTTGTGTTTCATCTCAAATGGGTCAAATTTAAAAGGGGAACATGTTCGTACTAATATATTTTTTCATTGTTATCTTTATCAAAGGATTCGTATACAAAAAAAGTGACCCATTTCAAACCGAAAATGTTACCCTAAATCCTGATGCGCCCATCTTTGAACCTCTATTCTTGGTAGAAATGTTATTCTTTTTTATATCTGTAGAATTTACTTTTGACCAGCTATGTGTCCAAGATAAATTTTCTGCTCATAACATTGTCTTAATTTTCTGATAATTCAGTGTTGATAGAGGGTTTCCGGATGTCATTTTCCACTTTGAAAACTCACTTTCTTTGAAAGTTCGTCCTAGTCAATACCTCTTTGAAGTTGAGGTACGTATTAGAGATATTCCTCTCCCTTACCTTTTTTGGTTGCTTAAGGCACTTTCTAAATTGTTATCATGACATTTTATTTTCAGGATGAAGACTGGTGTGTCGGTTTTCAGGACAGCGACTTGCAATCACAGGGAAAAGAAATAACTTTGCTGGGAGGTGAGCCATGAGTCTTATTTCTGTATTTTTGTTCAACTCATGGTTTAGAGTGTGTTTGGATTTGAACCTTGAAAGTGATTGTGTGATCTTGAATATAAAGAAATAATTTAGTGGTATTCTTTTTAAATGGTCAAATAAACACATCTTGGTGGCAGCCACTTAATACCTCTGCAGTTATTTATATGCTAGTTTTATGTTCCTCTTAATTTGGCTAGCTCCTCACCTACATGCAAAAAAGAGCTGTACGACTATTAGTACAGGATATGCAAGTTATTACACAAATATTACTTTTTGAAATTTTGACTCAAAAGGATTTGATGAAACTTTGCGTAATTTGTGGTGCAGATCTTGTATTGACAGATAAATTGGTGACGTACGATTTGGAAAAGAAGACAGTCGGATGGACAGACTACAATTGTAAGGACCCTCCCTTCGTTAATGCTCTTTTACTTTTTACAGCAATGTGATACTTGCCATATTTGAATAAATTGCATCTAGAGGTGGCAAACAGTTGGGTTGGGTATCCTATGAGTCACATGAACAGATAAAAAATTAGCAATAATGTGAACGAAAAGATCTTGATTACTATTGTAATAATATTTTATTTGTGATTATAATAAACCAATTATATCATTATAAATTATATATATATTTGCAAAATACAAGCAAGTGTTTGCTGGTCAACAGGCCGTATTATGTTGATACTGACCTTTTTTAGTTAAATTTTTTTTTTTTTTTGGGTAAAAGGGCTTCACCCTGGTAAAATATTTTTTAGTTAAAATTTGTTATGACACATCACTAATTGTGCTCCACGACCTGTCTTGCTTCTATAAATGGATTAGAAGCGCACAAATGAATGAATCTTGAGTTTTCATTGATCAATTTTTTATTTTATTTTTTTCATTTCAATTTAGGCTCTTCAAGCATCAAAGTGAAAGACGAGGAATCTGGGAATGTGTATTCGGTTAGTGCTCATAATCTCTCTCCTGCTGAGCGCATCAGTACGTCTACCGGGATTGTTGTATCTTGCTTCATGTTTCTTCTAATGGCTAACTTCATTAACCCAAGGATCAATTAATTTCTTACGTTTTACCCATTGATTTTGTATGCTGTAAGTTATAACATTGATTGAATACCAACACCAAGAATTTTTTGTTTGTTAAATTTGTTTTTTCTAAGTATAGTGATTATAGGTGATCATACGGTATATTTTACTGTATTTTGTTTTTTTAACATTAATGTCATTTTATTTATAGCATTTGGGTGGTTATTTTGTTCATGTAATAATTGAATCTTTTACGGTAGTAATCATAATATTTTTAGCAACATTTTCTTGCTTATGCATCTACTGTTTCGACGACTACATAGAGGAGATTGTCAACCCTTGCACTTTAATGTTTTTGAAGCTTTTCTTATTTGCATTACTCCATAAAGTTTCTTATAAACGGATATGCGCCTGGACGTTGTACATTCTTATTTTCGTGTATCAAACTTTGGGCTTTTGATCCATGTTTTGTCCTACAAAATTTTCATTTCCCAAACTTCAACTTCCGAACAAAAGATGTGTTTCTCCATGAAGGAACATGTTTATTCCTACTTAGTTATAATACGAGTGAACAAAACAAGTCGGATGTCATTTGCATTGCCGGCGCAGCAAAAGAAAAGATATGAACCTTGGCTTGTGTAGGACCGTAAATATACATGATTTATGTGGTTCGGGAGGTCTTGGTTGATTAAAGAAGATGAAAGGATTCATCTTTTAGTGAGAGAAAGTAGAAAGAGGGTGGATAAGAAAAGGAACTTCTATTGATAAATGAAACAATACAAAATGACCTAACACTTAACCACACCCCTCATGGAGAGTCATGAGGGTATTTATAGGCTCATCACATTGTAATGTAGCTATGTTTTCCCCATATATATATATATATATATATATATATATATATATATATATATATATATATATATATATATATATATATATATATATATATATATATATATATATATAGAATCCGTTTCCATTGAGAAGACTTTTAGATTAAGAAGATTGAGAAGAGATCTTGGCCATCCAATTTGAATCATTTAATTAATTATTTAAAATAATGATAAGGGTAAATAGGTAATTGAATCAATGCATTTAAAGAACAAAATATCCTACTTTTTTGCTCGAATTGTAGTTTTCTTTTTCAGTATTAATGACAACTTAATTCACACATTAATCCTTCATAAATTCACACGTTAATGTTTCTTTCTTCCCTTTTTTTAATCAATCTTTATTTCTTTTTTCTATGTTAAAGATACATTCACGATGAGTTAAAGATACATTAACGATTATATTTGGAGAAAACTATATTATTTATACTTCTTTTATTGGATCATATATAAATGTGAATCGTTGGATTGATGAATCAACGAATATTGAATCACTAACGAATTGTAATATTGAATCGTTAAATCATCGGATAGCGAATCATCACTAAACTATGTTAGTCTTTAAATTTTGAATCATATCGGAATTGGTGAATCATTAACAAAAAGTGTTAGTGATTTAACTCAATCATGTAGGCTTCATCATATACAAATGAATGAAGATCGTAAAAGTCCGATGACAATTCTCACATCTTACTCCATAATAGCGTCCTATTTTATGAATCACAAAAACTAGATAAGTGAATCATAAATATGAATGAATGCATAAAATAAACTATTTGTAATTCATACTCGTGATACTCGTGACATGAGTATTAACATAATTATTCTTGGATTGACATTCTCACACAATTAAATACGTAAAAACCAAACAGTTGAATCAAAAACAGTTAGTGAATCATTGCAAAAACAAGTTATGTGATAACTAATGGAATGGTTGGAGTATCTTGCCTTTTTATATATAAATTGGAACACAAGTACTACTAATAAAGAGATTAAAGAAATAAAAAGAGAATGGTCAAAATGGGTTCGAATGCCTAATTTCACATTCAGTTTTGATAGAGGAAAAAAAAATACGCTTCAATTCTAAGACATATTAAACGAATTTTAAAGTTAATTAATGAAAATTGTAAGTTGCCAATCTTACCCTTGACTTGGTTTAGTGAGATGAAAGGTCAAGATTGTTTCTTACTCTTCTCAATCTTAAACTCTTCTCAATCGATCCGGATTCTATATATATATATATATATATATATATATATATA
>LBNU01001544.1:181844-194172 GCA_014162995.1 Artemisia annua
TAGTTCTCTTGAGCCATGGATCTATACTCTACTTTACCAAAAATCTTAGTTAGGATTTTAGATTTTTTGGAAAGAAGTTTTTGACTTAAAACGACTTCTCGGGAAGGCTTTAACGCTCAAAAACTTGAGTATACCGCTCTGATACCAATTGTAGAACCGTAGGGGGGTGAATACGGTTTCTTCGACTTTTTTGAAGTTTAAAAACTTTAAGCCAAAGAGAACACAAAGTGGTTGTACAATAATCCAACAACCACTAGCACAACCAAGGTATATAAAGTAAGTAAAGAACACAACGATATATACTGGTTCGGGATGGGGGGTTTCTACCATCCGTACGTCCAGTTGCGAATTCGCGACTCCGATACTATTCACTAGTATAATCCTTTCGGCGGACTACAAACCGTTACAATTCACTCCACCGATATTCACCAATATCGATGCTCACAAAGAAGGAGTTACTCCCCAACGGTATTCCGCCCTTGGAAACCACCCAAAAGAATCTCGCGATTCAAATTCACCTAAGGGTCACCAAGACCACTACCAAGACTTCCCACCGGAAGTATCAAACCCCAACTAGATCCCCAATGATCTAGGCTTGGTCACCAAGACACAAGACTTCCCTTACAAACAATTGAATGAATGAATATATGTTTGTTCAACCAAGCCCTAACCTAACCTAGAGACTCGATTGTAATAGAAAGGGTATAAGAAAGAAGACCCTCGACACAATCACAAGAGTGGATTAGGTTCTTGTGATTCTTCCCTTGCAAAGATATGTGTTCTTTCAAAGATGATAGTATGAAAATCAAGAACACAAGATTAGAGATAGAGATAGAGATAGAGATAGAGATAGAGATAGAGATAGAGATAGAGATAGAGATAGAGATAGAAATAGAGATTTGAGAGTGTTTAGAGAGAAAGAATCTAGAGAGAAAGAATAATGGCAAGGGGTGAGGAATACAAGAGGCAAGGGTGGTATTTATAGGCCAAGAACCCAAACTTGGGAAAATTTACCGAGGCCGGCGCGTCACCCGCGCATCAACGCGCGGGCAGCGCGCCAGGCGTCTGTAAGGAATTCCCAAGTGTTGGGTGTTTGGATCTTATAAATACATATCCTTGCTAAACCCCCAATTGTTCTTCACACTAAACCTTAACATTAATCATTCTAAGGTTTACCAACTCAAATAGCCAATTTGGAAATCATTTGTGAAGTTTTTAAAGAGATACCAAATTACCAAGGGTATAAAATGTAGATAGGGTAATTTGGAAGGGGTAGAAGTGTATCTCCTCACATGGCATAGAAAAGAGAGAAAGAATATGCCAAGGAATATTCCAATGCTTGGGGGGAAGAATGAGATGGATGGTTGAGATGAGATGGCTTGAATTGGATGGCTAGGATCAAAAGGAGCCTCCCTTGGTTTTCAAATAATTTGGCATGTGGGGGAAATGAAGGGTTGAGATGTGTTTATTTGAAATGAATGGCTAGGATCAAGGATGCCTTGTGTTTGGATTGAGAAGGGATATTCCAAAGGAATATGCTTTGCTTGGGGGGAAAAGAGAGATCAATGGTTGAGATGGTTTTGGTTTGAAATGGATGGTGAGGATCAAACACATGTGGTGGTATAGAGAGGAGAAGTTGGATGGATGGTTGAGATGTGTTTAGTTTGAATTCAATGGTTGAGATCAAAGGAGCCTCTTTAGGAATTCAAACAATTGGCATGTGTTAAACATGAAGGGATGAGATGTGTTGTAAGGGAATGAATGGTTGAGATGTAGTGTGTAAGGGAATATGTAAGAGTGTAAGAGATTGTGTAAGAGAATATATGATTTGGATTTGGTTGGATATGATTGGATTTGTCGTTTGTAGAAAAGAGATTAAGAGAAGATTAATACATAATCTAGTTGTCATTAAAAAGAAAAGGTTTAGACAATTAAGATTATAAGTTGAGAAAATCATAGGTTACTTATAAGTTCAAGTAACACAACGTCGAGAATCCATAGTTTCATATCTCGTGACTTTCCACGACTCGACGTTCTCAACTAATACCTTGGTTCAAACAAGTTAAGTGCTTTTCCTTGATGTAAAGCATAGCCCAAGTGGGAAAGGATACGTTTACGCAAAGTGACCTTTGACTTAGTTTAACCAATAAGGGAGTAAACCCGTTACGTAATTAGAGAAGACGTAAGCACGGGATATGAGCATATGGATGCTTCAACACGATGTCTCGTAAAATATATAAGCTCCCTAAGTTTAGAAAAGCCTTGGCTAGAGGCGATGGTTAGAAAACATGAGTTGACGTTTTCCCGTAAATGGTTGTTTTAAAAGTAGGATCTCTCAAGTCTCAAAACTCGTTTCGAGTGTTTTCAATTAAGCACATAACATATTCATACCTGTATTGAAAGATCCACATTTGTCGGGTAAGGGGAAAGCCGACTTTCAAAATTCGCCCGGAACCATAGTGTCCTGGCGCGTCACCCGCGCGTTGACGCGCGGTCAGCGCGCCAGGAGCAGACATTGGCTCCAGCGATTTTGAGCTAACGTTTGTTATTTTATGTGTTTCGATGGTTTATTTGTCATCATTAAAACATATATGGATCTTGATCATGTTGCCTCAACAACCTCTACCTGCTACATTTGTAGGATTTAAGTTATCACAAAAGCTTAAATGAACAGATTTCATAATGGAAAAAATTGCCCTAATAGAAAATATCAAATATGTACTTTTTCATTTGAATACTCATATAAAGGCAAGTCTAATTACCAAAAAAAATGTGAGACAAGATGCACAGTTGAAAGATGAAACACAAATCACGTTCATATTTCAATATAAAGAATTGGTGAAACTAAGTAGCACTAACTTTTGTATCTTCATTTATAGTGAAAATTTGTAGTGAAACTTCATTTATAGTGAAAATTTGTTGCAAGGAATGTGACTGATGATTATAACCACTCAGAGTCCTAGCATTTTCTCAGCCTGCCGAAACCAAGGGTTCAGATATTAAATTTGGATCAATTATCTCAAGAGAGTCAGTCATGGTGTAGTTCATCCATCTTCCAAAACTATCTTGATTTTTAATTCCATGGTTGCCCATAGTCTCTAATATACCTGGTATTTACATGTTTAGGCTCCATCTGTACATTTGTATATTGAACATGTATTAGTAACTTGTGCACAAAGGTAGAGTTAATCTGTAAACTTGCACCATTGCCCTGTAGCTTCTCTAAGACACAACTGGTATTATTATGTGATGAGTTTTTTTATGGTTTACTTGATGAATTAGTAGACTCGAAAATAGGATGCACTAAAGTAACTCAAACGGATGCACTAAAGGTCCTCAAACGGATGCACTAAATTACCTCAAAAGCTTTTAGGATTTGACTTACGTAACTGGTTTTCTGCGTTTATCAAGTGGTATATTAGTTTCCAGGAATTTATTATTAAGTAAGCAACTACCAGCTTGTCACACCAAGGCTATAGCTTAAAGGCTTCAATTATAACCCACTAACAGAAAAATAGGACAATTTTGGGTTGCGTTTTACTGATGAAAGGAAGAAACAGTGCTATAATAACATATTTAACGGTAACGGGTCAAAAGTCAGCTAGAGTATATTCAAATGCTCACAATCTCTCGGATTGTTTTAAAGCCATGCTTAATAAGCTGTTTTTACATCTAAACAAATGGACAAAGATTGTTGGTAAATCAGCCTAACGCCCTGGCATACTAATTTTGGGAAGCGCTTAAGATAACCCATTTTGACCTATTTCCCCGCCCGTCCATTATACCACTTCCAGTATAGCGTAAAGCGTGTTCTAGTCCATATTAGTTTTCAAAAGTATATGCAGTATCTCACTATCTAGTTGAGAAATTCATATCAATGTATCTTTTAACTATAGGTCCAATCAAACTTCCAGAAAGACTAATAGTAATGTTAATGAAACTATTACCTAATAAAAGTGATATATGTACTTATAACACCATTCACACAAAATAGATACAAACTAAACTCGACTTTTAAAAAATATAGACATACATACTTATAACACCATGCACACAAAACTTACACAAGTTAAATTGAAATCACCATTGCTTAAATTTTCATTCAAAACTGTAGTTCTTTGATGCCTTAATGATAATTTAACATCACGATTGATGAAAAATATGCATAAACAAACTTAAAAAAACGACTAACAAAATGCGAAGAGTGAGCCACAAACCGAAGGGCAACAGTTCCATGTCTATATCTGCGAGGCTTCTTCACACCACCGATTGTTGGAGCAGACTTGCGAGCAGCCTATTACACCACAAAATTATACTAGTTAAAAAAGTGTTTCAGTACACAATCGAAGAAATATAAGCAAAGTGTTATTCGTTCAATTCGGGTTATGTTTTAATCTCCAAAACGGATAAACATACAAACAAATGCCCAAACATGCCTAAACAGATGTATTAAATATACTCATTGATGCCCTAATATGTCCAACGATGCACTAAACATACAAACAGATGCCCTAACTTATAACATGATGCTCCTTTCATACTAAGAGATGTCCTAATACATTTTTTTATGTACTAATCACACAAAAAAATGCCCTAAATTAATACTAGGCTCTTATCATGCTAAGAGATGTTGTAACACATTTTTTTGATGCACCAATTATACAAGCAAGTGCTGTAACAAGTCGATTGATGCCCTAATCATACTAACAGATGTGCTAATGCTTATTTTAGATGCAATAATCAAACAAACAGATGCCTTAACTAATAACACGATGATCTTATCATACTAACAGATGTCGTAACACATTTTTTGATGCACTAATCAAACAAACAGATGCCCTAACTAATAAGATGATGCTCTTACCATAGTAAGAGATGCAATAACATGAATCCTGATGCACTTATTCAGATAAACTAATGTTGTAACATATTATTAAGGCAGATGCACTAAATTGTAATTTAATACATACAAATGCTTTAATATGTAATTTCATTCAGCAATAACAACAATTATTTTATAATGTACATAATAATTCACTAAAACAACATATAAATTAACAAAACCTATAATTAAACACTTACTTTTGTTTTTGTGATGATCGGAATTAGGTCACTTGTTATTCCTAAATTTATGAGTATCTGATGATCGGTGTTTATGCGTTTTTTGATCGGAGTGTGTGTTTTTTATCCGATTGAGTGTGTTTCTAATCAGAATGTGATCCGATTGTGTTTTTTATCGGTTTTAATGGTGGTAGTTTTAATGGTGGTGCTTTTAATGGTGCAGACGGTGGCGACGGTGGTGGTGGTGGTGACGGTGCAGAAGGTGGAGACGGTGGCAGTGGTGGTAACGGTACAGTAGGTGGAGATGGAGTAGCTCATCTCTTTTGTGATTGAACTGAAAATGATGATCTGTCTCTTTTGTTGATTTGTTTTTAATTTTACCCTAAACATTCAAGTGTTTTCAAAATCTACCCTATAACTTTTTTTCTCACTTTTCTATCTAACTATACTTTTCTCTAGAACCCTATATATATATATATATATATATATATATATATATATATATATATATATATATATATATATATATATATATATATATATATATATATATATATATATATATATATGACTTATAATTATTGTTGGTAAATAATATATAAAGAAATTATTGTGGATCATGTGATTTTTTTTTTAATTATTTGTTTATTTTTTATTTTTGTTTCTGGAACATATAAGGGAGTAGTTAACGGATATCAAAAGAGCCATTTGTAGGGCGTTCCGTGCTTATCTAAAAGAGCTATATGGGTTCATAAGCCATAAAACGCACTAATAAGGTAACACAAACACCCAGTCGATCTCGATCATGTGTATACTGACAAGCTAGTATGGACTTTGGCTGATGGTGACCAATATGTATAAATTAGGAAAAAGGATTCTTGAGCTTGTGGTGAAATCGACTAATACAATATGTAGTCGGTTTTCGATAACATTGAACCATCAAAAACAATACCATAACAATAAGAAGTTCTCAATTTCACACCTTTGGGTAAAACACAATCATTTTAGTCCAACTTCATCACAACATTGCAAGAGTATATTTTTAGGATGTATCTTACGTTTTACAACCAATTCTCATGAAAGTCTTGTATGATACTTCGCATAACACAAAAGTCACGATCATCACATCAACCCACATTCCAGACCAAATCAACTACAAAAACATATTCATACGCTAGAATGTAGTATAATACTCGTATTACCAAATTAGCAAACATTACCACAAAGAATCACAGTAATTTTTTAAAAATTAGTGTCGATTAGATAAGGTAATACTATTTTTTTTGAACGGCAGATAAGGTAATACTAATTCATTCCAAAAAGACAGAAACCAATATAAATAAGATAAGATCAAATGTTTTTTTCAAGAAGAGACTATATAGATGATGTTTCTTATTGTAATAAAGACTTCATATCTTAGAATTTTTTCAGCATCTTCTCAAAATGATCGATCATGTGGCATGTTTCTTTTCACATCAATCGTTATACTTTTTTATTTCCGGTGGATTTGACCTCAGCTAAGACGCTGAAAATACCATTGACATAGATTTTTAAACAAACCTTAAACGTTTGTTCACCTGCACGGGCTGGTGGAATACCATGGACCTTAAATTTGTCAAGAAAAATGTTGTTCTTCGTTTTGTTGCTCTCACCCTGATACAAATTTATTGACACAACTTCTTGGTTTTCTCTTCGTGTCACGTAATTACGCTCCTGGATGGTGGGTATGGGTGTGTTTCGCATGATCAGAACACTCATGTCATCACTTTTGGTCTCAATACCAAGTGAGAGAGGGGTAACATCTAAAGGTACCAAATCACGCACCATGTCTTTACAACTCTAGCAAACTTCAAACTAATTTTAACCATGTGTCTACAGCCATATAAAGAAGCAAATTAAACTAATGCACAATCAACATAAATGTACATTATTTTCGTCTCATACGTTAATAGATTCATTAGTCAAAGGTGTCGTTAGTACCTATGGTCACTCCATTTTTTAAACTAAGTCTAATGGAGAAGATAACGGAATCGGTAAATAACTAAACACCAAAGTCACAAATCAGCCTTAATAATCAATTAAGTTGCATATTCATCATGATTCAGTTATTTAAAAAATACGTACTATAAGTTAACAAACTAACTTACCCATTTGTGGTACTTGAACCGTAAATATGGCTCGAAATTGCTAACTAAAACTAATCAAGAATGACAACATAATTAGATTGTTGAATAAATGATATATTGCCTGCTAATAAAGATAGCCTTTTCTCTTTTAATACAAACCATGATGACCCGTTATGCAACCCAGCCATTTTTCCACGCGTGTTTGCTCCTATTGTACTAACCATATCTTTTAACAAAACATTCATAATATATTTAATGATATGAACATGTGAAATAGTTTACCAGTTGCCTCTCCTGAAAAGAAGAAATATCAATGCTGGGGTGGATAGTAACGCAAGTTCGCATCTGGTTAGATCAACGTCTTTTGCTTGACTACCAATGAATCCATTTGAAGTCACATCTACACAGATTAATAAATTATAAATAAGCATTATCTGCTGTTATAATCAGATTACAGAATCCCGTACTGGCTCAATGGCAGACACATCTTCAAGCAAAATCCATTCTCTCTGATAAAGAAAGCAATTGAATATGCAGAACCAAATCCTTATTTGCAGCTGGTTAGATCTCTTAATAGATTGTATTGCAGGGACATGTACTACCATTTCCAAACAGCCCCAAATCCCAATCATAGAACCTAACAGCATAAATAACATTGGCAGCAAAAAGAGTCAATTTTACAACTTTGACAAGCTTACTAAAGACACGTTATTCAATCCAATGACCGATCCTCAAACAGGCAATATGTGGATTTGAGAGATTCATCATAGATATAAGCAAAAACCTTAGACCAGTTTCATGATGATCCAAATTGCCTTCTGAGGGGTCATTATTATGGGCTAATCGCGAATAAAGACCTTCGCGGGGGTGTTCAGGTTGCTTAGTTGAAGCACTTAAACACCTAAAGTGTAAGCATATAATGAGACCGACTTTTGGCTAACAGTGCTTGTTCCACAAACCCCGCATCGACCACTTGCCCATTAGTTTTTGTATCATTTCCTCCACAGCTGGATACGTCTACAGAGCCATTAGGATTCCCGTATCCTGCACACAAAACCCCAATTGAAAATTCATTAGAAGAGGAAGAGTATAAACAAACACAAAGGAATAATGAGAGAATATATACATGTGCTTTAATTGCAGCTTCATAATCCGTTGGTGAAGCTCGTTACTTTTTTACTGCTTCAAACTTACCATAGTGGATTTTTTCAGAGAAAACCAACAAAGTTAATATTGCATTTTTAGCCTTTTAGGGCCATCGGCTATTCAAACATATCTCCATACAAATGAAGCTCGGGTGGCCTACATGAAAAAAGATCAAAATAAGCTAACTTTAAGAATGAAAGTAGATGGTATTTCCTGCAGATACAATCACACTGCACAAATAACATAATTACAATAAAGCAAAATTTTAACATATAAAAGCAGCATAAATAGACAGCGACAAACCTGCCAAAGTTCAAACTTAGTTGCAACTCTTAACTGCTCAAATCTTGTATCAAGATAAAAATGAAGACTTTAGGAGCTATTGGATCAGGTTTGTCCCTCTGTTCTCTACATTTGTTCAGGTCTTTGAAATGGCTCACGTGCTGTGCATTAGCCTGCGAGCTCAACCACCTTAGATATGCTGTCAAGCGTTTCTTCGTCTTCAGTTTCAAGTGTTAGGTTAATTGCTTTGAACATGTTTCCCTTTGAGATAAGGACCTTTCTAAAATATGTTACTAAATGACACATTTCATCAGGCATGCTTTCATATTTTCTACCTGTTATAAACTGCATCAACACAACCATGAATGCAAAACCCACCTTTGTAGTCACTCTTTCAATATCTGCTTTTATAAAAAAAATCACAATAGTTAAAGAGGCGTCTGTTTTTTTTTAATCCAATTTGAAACCAAACACCCAATATATGTTTAATTAAATGTGTCTCTGATCAACATGTTATGTAAAACTGTCAATCTATATTTGAGTCGAATCTAAACCGCAGAATAATCAGTGGTGTCGTATTTAACACACTTGACTTATTTTCTCTCTTGACAAACGAAACATAAAACATGGTCTACATTGTTTACACTACACTCACTACGGTAACAGCTAATCAAAGTTTATTCAAGACAAATGCTTGAAAAAAATTACGGATAATAAGCGTTGTGTTAATTTTAACAGTTATAATGGTTTAACTTGTTTTACTCATGCTCAATTTACAATTTCTTTGGCTCGTCGAAATCAGATCTTCAAGTATAAACATCATAAAGCAAACAAAAAGTTCTAAAGCAAGCGCTTACCTCCTGTTACACGGCCAAAAAGTTTTAAAGCTTATTTATCAAACAACAGTACTAATGAAATTGATCTACAGGGGTGATTTCGTTGGTGTACCTGGATCATGAGGATACTTCTTGGGGGTGGGCCCATTCTTCAAATACGCGGTTGCAGTTCTGTATCCATACGGGCTGTGTGAATTCGCTGGAAATATAATATAGGAATGGTTAATGTAATATACTTTAAATTTGCATTTATCAGAGGTAAATCTAAATGGATTCATGTAACTAATTAAAGTTATAGGTATAACTATCTTCAAAAATTTTGAACTTGCTGCCACCTAACACTACAGAAAATTACTGATTCTTTAATTATAATGGGGCATTAGATTGAGATTATGTTAATATGATACTTGCATAGGATACACGACATTCAAGCAAACTGCTTCAACATTATAGTATTAAAACTCCCCTAGTAAGTTCATGTGGTTCTTCACAAGTGCATCTTTGTTTTCTTAGCTTTTTATTTTTATTTTGTATTTCTAATTTCATGATTTAGTTTTAATGTATAGTTGATTGTATCAGTCATTCAAATGGAGAACGTGTTAGTCCAAAAATTAGATCAGATAATCAATTCAAAATGGAAATCCAAACACACCCTTACCTGTGGATGTTATCTTGTATATGCTCATACAGTATATTATAGTTGGTTGGTTGTTCTTATTGTTACCTCTTTTGCTTCTTGTGTTACTCATGCGAATGTGCTGATGACGATTGTTATGTTGAGACGATGCACTAACAGGCTGTGCAGGTATGTGCGTAGAACCTGAAAGATAGTCAATTGTTAATCTATAACCATTAATTGATGTAACAAATGAACACTCTTTTCAATAAGTGAGTGAGTGATAATCACATGTATTTTAGCCCACGCGTTGTATCGGATCTGCTAAACCGATATTGCCCATCAGTAAAGTCTAGTACAAATAATTACGCTTCACCAAAGATCAAAAGCGGTCTTGTTAGAAGTACCAAACCCATGTGACTTCAGAAATTTTAACGCTTCTTATTTATAAATTTAGAAATCTTTGGTTAAAAAAATAGGCTAAAACTTACACGACAAAAGGAAAAACTATAGCTAACTTCAGCTCAAGTCTATATTCCAGTTAGATGAGTTGGAATACTACTCGTTTTAGATCTAGTTCACAGTCAATTGTATCAACCGCTTCCGCAATGAAGCTTACTTCAAACCTGGAAAAACAATTTAAATTATTAATAGCACATTAAGAGTATGACATTTTAACATCTTAAAAACTTATGTGCTTTAGTTATAGTCCACAAAACAAAATGGTAGTACCAAATACTTGGTATAATAATTTTCTTGATGTAGCAATAATTGATAACTACAAATGCCTAATGGAAGTCTACATTAAAATATGTAATTGGAAAGGACTTTTTTGGATTAGCTTATTTTTCGAGCTTTTGGAGACTTTGAGTGACCCAACCAAAATAAAAAAGTACCCATATATACCCGTTACCCAAACTCACGCACTTTAAAACCTCTACTAGAGCACAGAGAAGGATAAAATATATTTTGCTTTCACTGCCATTAAGAAGAAAAAAAAGGTCAACGCAAAAGGGGAATCCACATGTTTTCCTAAGAGAATGATACGTGAATATATCGACAACAGAAGCCTTACCTAGTCAATCCGACCAACTTTGTTACGAACTTCCTGAACTCTTCTTCAAAATGAGAATGAACCTTTGTGTCACCTGCAGTGAAGAATTTCATTAGTTAACTCTTACTCAAAGAAAAGTTCAAGAGATTAGATGTCATTGCAAGTTCCAGCTCAGGTATGTAGAACCCGTATGCATTGGTCCATTTTAATAATCGTCTGCATTCGACAATCTGTAGTAGGAAGAATATCAGTTGGAAAGAGATTGCTGTCAGCATCTAATATACCTTTGTACAAAGATTTACTGTACACAATCTTTATTAAAAAATGTTGTATATCATCCAGTAATGCTGATATTTTTAACTACTCAATTTTGCAGAAGATATAAAACTGATTATCTGACCTCTAGATAATCAAATACTATTTAATCCAAACGCTAAAAACCCATCATTGCTATTTCAAGCCACACTAATCAGATAATCAGTTTCATAAGGCAAAGCCAAAACCCCCTAAGTCTCTAAGATATAGCAAGGGTAGTATTGTACCAACACTCGTTTACTTTCTCATATCTCTTTGAAGCCCTCGATTACTTTTGTTTCTTGAAAATGGTATTCCCTTCTTCTTTCTTTCTCCCAAAAGTTTCGATCTTTTCTGGTGTAGTTAGTTCCCATGAGCCTTTTTCCTACAAATAGCAAACGTTTAAGTTACTTTAACCATTTAAGCTCACAAAGTTTTCAAGATATGTAAAAAGATAAAGACTTTCCTTGCATATACCTTTTCAAATGAAACCAACTCGACATCATAATACACTGTGGAACTTGCAGGAATGGTAGCAGACTCGTGATATGATTCATTTGAACCAAACGCATATTATGGATGAATAGTTAGGATTGAAACTTCACCTTTCTTTATGGTCTTTACACCTCTATCAAGCCCGTCAATAACTTCTTCTGTCGTAAAAACACGACTCTATTTCGTTAGTGCTCGTTTTTCCATTTCTTTGAAAAAAATTGCAAAAAAGAATACAGTTTGACACCCAAAAGGGACCCACCTTCGTCTATTTTGAACTCGAATGGTGCCTGATGAGACGAAAAATGTTACGTTTTTAGGGGTCAGTTTGAGTCCTAATTCGTATATTATTTGATCGGATTTCACCCAAAGTCGTTTCTTTTCTCATTTTAGGTACTTTTGAGGAGAAAATCACAAAAGA
>LBNU01001544.1:209769-225202 GCA_014162995.1 Artemisia annua
ACTGCATCACAGTTATAAAGTTACTGCATCACAGTTATAAATTTTAGTGCATTAAGGTTTTAAGTTACTGCAGCATAGTTGATGCACTGAACTATTAACTATGATGCAGTAACTTATAATAAAGATGCACAAAAACTTATAAAAGAATCGTATTTTAATTGTGATGCAGTTACATACATGTATGATGCAGAAAACTTATGATGATCCAGTAACTTTATAACCATGAATGTAGTAACCGTGATGCAGTTACATACATAAGATGCAGAAAACTTAGGATGATGCAGTTCCTTGGACTATGATGCAGTAACGTTATAACCATGAATGCAGTAACCATGATGCAGTAAAATCATAATTGTGATGCAGTAAACGTGATGCAGTAACTTTATAATCGTGATGCAGTAAATTTATGACAGTGATGCAGTAAAAAAAATTGGCGGAAAAAACCGTGATGTATATATATATGTATATATGTATATATATGTATATATATATATACATATATATATACATGTGTCACCCCCATGCCACATCATATGACACGTGTCATATACATACATATATATGTATATATATGTATATATATATATATATATACATATATATATACATGTGTCACCCTCACAATCCTTCCTACACTTTTTATTATAAGGAACTTTTTATTTTAACCCATACCATATATATATATATATATATATATATATATATATATATATATATATATATATATATATATATATATATATATATATATATATATATATATATATATATATATATATATATATATATATATATATATATATATATATATATACTAGACGAGTACCCGTGCATAGCAACAGGGTTTTATAGCGATAGATAGTTTGTTGATAAAAAAAATTATAAACGAAAAATAATAAAAAATTTTAGATTTGANTTAACCCCACCCTATATATATATATATATATATATATATATATATATATATATATATATATATATATATATATATATATATATATATATATATATATATATATATATATATATATATATTATAGTTTGTGCTACGTTTATGTTTGTGTTGCTCTGTGTGTGTTTTAGTGTTTTTGTGTTTCTAGGTTTAACTAGAAGAAGGATTGCAATTTTTATTTTATTTTTTATTTTTATTTTTTTTATTTTGTAAATATCATTCACAGTTTCGGCTCTTGAGGTTTGTAAGTCATGGTATTTTGATCTCTTTTCTTTATGAATTGTTATGTATGAATTGTATTTTTATTTTGTTACATTTTTGTATTTTGATACGGAGTATTATGTAATTTTATTTTTACCAATGGGCCTTTAGTCCAATGGTAAGAACTTCCAACCTCGTGTCAATAGACCGGGGTTCGAATCTCTCCATTGGCCTAAAAGCTTTCAATTGATACCACCTCCACGGCGAATGCTTAGATTGACTGGTCAACGAGGGGCCTATTGGAGAAAATGGTCATGGTTCAAAACCCACCTCCTAATAAGTACAGTCACTGGGACAGGTGCTCATTGCCTGAGGCCGGGTCCTTGGGGGAGGGTCCGGTTGGCATCCTTAAGGATGCATGGGACCAGGGTGATCCCACCGTTCTTCACCTTCTCGAGAATTTTATTTTTATTTTAATAAAATGTGTTCATTACACACACACACACACAAACACACACACACACACACACAAAACTACATGTGCTTACAACTTGGTTATACGGTGGAGGGTGTTTTTGACGTTTTGTGTTATAAGAATTTATATGATAAAAGTTGAAGTGTCAGTGTGGATAACTTGCGAATAACCCACACTCTACCTTGCACTCTAACCTTGCGTTCTCGAGTCTTTTTAAATGGGGTTAGAAATGATGGGTAAAGAAGAGAAAAGAAAAGAAATGGAAAGAAAAGAAAGTTATTCTTTTTTATTTCATATTCTCAAGTTGAAATTATATGAAATGAAAAAAAAATAATGTTGTGTTCTCGAGTTGGAAAGAAAAGAAAGGAAAAGAGAAATAATTACATTTATGCCCTTTAAGCGTATTCATTTATCACAAGAGTCGAATATAAGTAAGAGACGTAAATATATCGGGGTTATATTGGTTATTATATACTCAATAGTTTGTGTGTGATTTTGTTTCTGTCCAAATCCGCTCATACTTGGACGAAAAATTTTTCGTGTAAAATGCTTGGAACTTTCTTAATATTTCCTTTTTTATTTTTTATTATTATTATTTTTTTGTTCAAGAAAAACCCAGTAACACAATAAATTTGCAGTTTTCCGTCATTCTTTTCCTTCTAAAATAAAACTCAAGAACGCGTCACAAGTATGCAGTTGGCTGTAGGCGGCAATAAGTTAGTTTTTATTTACTGTACATATATGTGTTAATTTTGCTTGAGCATATGTGTTTTAACAAAAATTTTGTAATTCAAAAGAAAGTAGAAAGATTGATTCACTCATTAAAAAAGACTAGACGAGTACCCGTGCAACGAGATTTATAGCGGAAAAATAGTGATATTTTGGTAAAGTGTTTTGTGTAACTATAGCTGTTTGGCATTAGAAAATCCCGTTCCTATGCATGGGTACTTCTCTAGTTATTTTTGAAACCTCCAATATGCATACACCTCTTTAATATAACCTGTGCATAACTCGTTGATATGTCCGTAAAGTAAAAGTAAAGTAATCAACTATTATCTAAAGAAAATAGTAATATTTTTTATTTATTAATATTTTTCATTTCAATAAACTAAATTTATAAATGCTTTTTCATCACACAGATACATAAGAAGCTATATGAAAAAAAAGTACATTTTTTATTTTTCTTAACCCATGATTTTATGAATTACAAATTGACTTTATATACAATTTATTGCTTATATATAAGTTTTCATTCGGAAATAGTGGAAGACAAAGTACATGCCATATATAAGTTATATACAAGCTTTTCATTGTCATGAATGTATTACCAAATTAACCACATATTTTTTGCAATTTCGAACCCCATTCAACATTTCACATATTGATCTCATCTTTGACCATTTACAACTTTCAACATTTCACTTATGACCATTTTCATTTTATATGTAGTATAGATAGCAGAGTACTCGCGCGTTGCAACGGCGGGTACTCTGTAATCAAAACTTTTGGTGAACAATATTATTCAATTATATATTTTTTGTGATAATAACTTTATGCATGCCGAGAATTTTAGAGAATAACTTTATCGCACACTGTCTCATTTAAATATGGTAGAGTACCCATACATCGCGATGCAATGGCTATATGAAAACATTAGTTAGTAGTATTACGAAGTTGTAACGATTGACGGTGAAAGGTACTCACACTAGTTAAAAAATGTTGTGTAATATTTGTCACAATATTATATAACGTGTAAAAAACATAGAGTAATATACATTAGTTCGTGCAAATATATGATTAGCAAAATCTATATATGATATTGCTTAACAAAATATAAATTACGATGTTCAAAAGCTACATATTTTTCATACCTTATTAACCACCTGAACTTTTTCGTACTTTCAAATGTACAATTCTTTTCAGTCGAATTTAAGTGTCTGGGTTATGATAACCACATATTTGTGTGGTTTGTACTTTGTGGTATATTAAGGGTGCGTTTGGTATCCCCAATCAAAATGGGTCAATGGATTCCATTCCTATTCAAGGTGTTTGTTTAGTGGGCCCGGGAATGAAATGGCCATATCACAGCCATAGATTTATTACACACCAATTTGATGTCTATGAAATCCATTCTTATGGGCCCCTCTCTTTTTCAGTACAAAACTCAAATATCTATCTATACACTTTTTCATACCATATTTTGTCATCAAACATAAATAATCTTAATGATACATTTTTTATATCCATTATCATTTTACCCCATAACAAATCCGATACCCATTGTCATTCCTAGCAACAAGCCCTAATTCTATTTTTAAATGAGGGGTATTTTAAGGACATTAATTATAGATGTGTATATGTATTAGTGCATTAAATCATTGTATATTTAGCTTTATTATTTTATTTTTTAAATTGTTGTTTTCGTGTTTAAATGATTTGTACAATGTGTTTTATTATTTGTACTGCTTAATTTAAATTTAATATGTCTTCATGACATTTAATGGAGGAAGGGGACTTTTCCATATATGTAATTAAGATTTCGACTAAATGAATACTATTAAGAGCCTTGATAAAGGGACCTAATAAAGGGACCTAATTATGGACCTAATGCTTAAAATACTTGTACAGTGCATGCACTGTACAAGTATTTTAAGCATTAGGTCCATAATTAGGTCCCTTTATTAGGCCCATCAAACATTTTCCTACTATTAAATTCATATATCTTACATATACATAATATATATAGGGTAAGGATACAGTGAGAATAAAACTTAAAATAAGAAGAATGAGAAATAACTATAACCACATATTTGAGATGCATCGACTTGAATTAAATGCATCTCTATTCATTTATATGCAACCCAATTAGTTTTGAAAGTGATTTTGAAGTGAAAAAGATGCAAAGTAGTACTAACAACAAATTTGACCCGCAGAGGATGAAAAATATTTCTCATCCTTTTCATTTTAATGATTAGTGCATTAAATCATTATAATGTGTAGTTATAAATATTTCTCATCCTTTTCATTTTAAGGTTTCTTCTCATTTTATCTTAATTCACACATATATAATATAATTATGTCATTACCAAAGTTACTACTATATGCATTTAACTTTGACAAATGCAATTAATTTTGATAACTGCATTTATGTTGCAATATTTTTTTTTTTTGGTTTATAAATAGCACTGGTGATCAAACGAAAAAACAAACAATATATTATGGAATACTTTCATTTCAAAACATTCAAAACATTGGCTTTCTTAACCATCTTTTTGGTTATTCTCTCAGGTAAACTTTTTTCATCATGGAAGTTTTTAATCTTTTTGCTTACAAATACTATATACTTACAAGTTTGAGTAATTTGGAAAATGAATTATGTTTTGCAGTTTCACGGTCAACTACAGTAAACCAGGGAGGAAGCTCTTCACCAGCATGCCAACCACCAGATGATAATTATTGCACAAGGCTTTGCCAAACTAAAGATGCATACTGTGTCGACGAAAAAACATGTGTTTGCCATCCTGGCGGATTACCTCCCGTCGTACCTCATCCAACCGAATGCGAACCTGATAGTTGCAGGCGTGCATGTGAACCTAAAGGTTCTCTGTGTAAGGAAGATGGACAATGCCAGTGCTTTCCTAGATGATTGTTTACGGATAAATATTCTTGGGTCATCTTGTAATCGTTATAATGAGTAATGAAAAGTTGTGTTTGGTATTGGTTTTACAGCGACGGGTTTAGCTAATTTGTTTCTCTTTTTTGGGTTGTTAATTATAGCATTATACGAATGCAAATACAAGTGGTTCACTAAAAAAAATGGATATATATTCACTAAATGTTTATCTCTCTTAAGTGGCTAAGAGTCGATATAGCTAACGAGAACAAAAGAGATAGTAATATCATGTTAACAAAAGTATATAACACCACAAATATCAACCAATTGTTGGATATTGATATTTGTTTAAATATTTTTGCTTGAAAATTTGGAATCGTAAAATCTATATAAGATCAAAACTTGCTTGTTGTCAAGTAAGAAAAAACCGAAACCGAACCGATTCAATGTCAAAAAACTTACAACCGAAACCGAAAAAGCCAAACCAAACGGATTGTAGTTTCAAAAACCAAAGTAAACGGTTCGATTTTCGGTTTTTTCAGTTTTACCATATTACCACCCCACCCGACCCCATGCTCACCCCTAATAAAGGGTGTTTGGGTAATATTGTTACTGAAGTTTTTAACTATAATTCATGATTTATATGTAGTATAGATATAAGACTTTTTCTTATAAATTTATGAGTGCTATTCTTATAAGCTTTTACAAGATTCGAAGTATAAGTGTTAACTTTTTACAAACTAGGCATGTACCCGTGCATAACGACGAGATTTTATTGCTATAGTTGAGATATTGTGCTCAAGTGTTTCGTGTAATGTATAGCAATTGACGTGGGAAAATCTTCACCATCATTCGAGATGGCAAACAACATCATACAAGTTACATTCAACAAATTGGGATTGAAATATGGATCTGGATTAGGAGAAGGATTGTGATGAATATGAAAACAAGGAAAAAAAATGTTAACGGCCGAGTAATTTAAGAAACAAAATAAATATTAAAAACAACAGTATGAATCAACATTTTAGGCAAGACATAAGGACGTATTAGTAATTTAACATTTTCAGCAAAGCAAAAATATTTTCTTTTTATACGGTAATATATGGTAGAGATGAATAATATATATATTAGCCTTAAGACGAAGGAAGCTTTTCTAAGCATATTTTTTGTTAAAATAGAAAAGGGAAAAACTTGAAGGGGTTGTTACGAGTCATCTTTTAACCTAAGTAATTTGATGACCGCTAATAATGGAATTAATTTCTAACATTTTTATAAAGAGCTAAACATGTAGCTAATGGGCACATGTTAGCAAAACCAAGGCAATGGTGTATGTATTACAAGGTGCATCCGATAGATATAATAGAGGAGATCGACTACAACTCTTGTAAACTGTACAAATGTTTTCGGATTTAAATTTTAGATGTAAAAATGATATGATATCAGACGCGTATTTCCATAACCAAGTTGAGCAATATATGTACCCAAACTAGTGTTAGTGGGGAAGGTGTGGCTACTCAAACCATCTCGCCACTCCTATGTGGATTGACAAAAATCTTGCCACAACTCGTCACCACACCATCCCAACGTGGATCGACGAAACGTTTTTTTTTTTTTTTTTTTTTTTTGAGTGATAAATAAAATAAAGGTGTAAGTGGTGGGCCCCAAATGAGTAAGTTGAGGTTAGTTGTGAGTGAGGAGGGGGTTAGTTGTAAAGAGGTGTTAAGGTGATGTGGCACCTGTGGGCCCCAAATGAGCAAATTTAGCTCGCCACCATACCTTTTCCTCTTATTGCGATTCGTTGGTAGTAAGAAGAGTGTGTGAATTTGTTAATTAACAATAAAATAGAGAACTAGACCAAGGTTCACTGGGCTTGATCACTGGTGCCTGGTGGGCTGAAGAAATATTGCTACAGCCTACAGATGTGTTAAGCCGAATAGCCGGGCCCTAAAAGTATACTGTATGCGAAGAAACAAAAGTCAAAGAGAGAATTTTGGTACACGGTAAAAAGATAACGGACACAACACAAAACAAAAACGTAATATCGTCATCAATTTCAATAGTAATCGTAAATGAATAGTATAATCTTTATCCGTGTTGCTCTTTAGGCTCCTTGTTACTTGTTGTTTGTTAAGAAATCTCATGTACCAAATTTTCGTTAGACTTTGCCTAAATCTCCTGTAGTCCTATTATATATATCAACTTTCGTATGCCTATATAAACTACATCATTCATTTGGAAATGGAGCATCCCTGCTACTGTGCTACACATACACTTCCGATGTGGTTTAGGAAATAAAATCCTCTAAACGCAGTGTTTTAAGTGATCTTTTACAGTTGTGTGTTTTGGTAATGGATCCTTGATAATGTCATATATTAATCTTCAGCAACTGGTCATTTGAATTGCATAAGAGCATGGTGCTGCTGCCAAACAACATGCCGTTAGGTAATGGATCCTTGATAATGTCATATATTTTTAGTTTTTAGTATTTGTCATATTGTATTTTTTATTATTTGTCATATCGTAGTTTTTAATATTTGTCTTATCGTATCGTATATTAATATTTGTAGTATCGTAGTTTTTAGTTTTTATGTATTTTTCGTATCATATTTTTTATATATTTTTCGTATTTGTATCGTATTTGTAATTCGCATCATATTTTTAATATATCGTATTTGAATTATACTATATATTAAAACAGGTCGCATACGACGCCGTTTTTTTCCTGGGTTTCCTGCCATTTTTTTCGGGCTGCTTAGGCCCAGTGTTCTTAGCCTTCTTATGCATCCTGTTGTTCGGTCCAAAATATGTATAATAAAAATCCTTAGATAAGTATAGTCAGATCCAGAAGCTTCACCAAGGTACCATCAACAGTTCAACACACACCTGCGTACCAGTGACAGTGAAGAAGATGGGGAAGAATGAGGTACCAAGATGAAGAAGATTCAAGGTTTGGTATGTACTCTGATTATTGTTGAACTTTTTGGATTTTTTTTTATGGTTTGATTATTGATATGATTTGTGGTTTTTTTATGGTTTGTGAAAAAAAGATGAAGCTATTTGATTACTTGATAACAAAAACCTTTTAAAGCTTATTCATTTATTTATTATTATTATCTTTGCAAACTTGATTAGGGCAAAAAAAAAAAGAAGATCCAGTGCTGAGACCTAAGCTTTTCGGTTGAATACAAAGTGATTGGCCTATAAATCCTTGGACTTCAGAAGCTCGGAACAAGAAGGTTGCAACAATAAATCCGAAATCTTAAGTGAGTTCAAATCTTCAGCTTCAACAATAAATGACGGCGGTGGTGGGTTTTAATGAAGGTGGAGATTGGGGTTTTTTTTTAAGAATGTTGGTTTAAGGAAGAATAAGGTTGTTAAAGTTGAGGTTTTTAAGATAGCAGCCGCCATAGATGTGTTATTGTGAAAGCAAGGACTGGTCGCAGGTTGTGGTGAGTTAAATGCGCTGTTGATCTTAGACTCTTAGCAAATGTCAAATTTTTAGTTGTGTTCTGCTACAAGCATCTTATTGTTTTTTTATATTTCAGGATTTTGATCCATATGAAGAGAATCATGGGGCTGCTCCATTTAGTGAACCAGAGGCTCAGATTATGCGGAAGGTCTCAATGTCATTTGACCCAAACATTTGGGTCAATGTTCATTCTTGAATGGAGGTAACCAACATATCCTTCCTTTTCTGAATACATATGGACTTTTGTACTTGATGGATGGGTAGTAGTCAGGATGCTGTGTTATCATGGAATCATGACTGATTTGACATCCGGGTTCTGTTTATGCTCATTCCATTCCATCACGTCTGAAGCATTGTTTCTTTACATATGCATTGGGATAGGTCTTTTACATCATTGATTTTATTCTTTTTTTTCAAAGGCTCTGTTTATGCCCTACGATCACAAAAATACAACGCCATCTGGACTGGAATCACAGAAAAGGAAGTTGATGCTCGAAACACTGAAGCACGTTCATTCTCGAGACCGTTGTGTGGTTGGATCAGGAAGCGGATATATCGGGTCAGTATTATATTATTCGTATGACTTATGGAACTTTCTTTTTATATTTTACGTAAAAAGGTAACAAATTTAGTGGGTTGGGCAATGGGTTGAAAACGGTTTCAGGACTGAACTGGCAACCATGGCAGAATTCGGAACTTTCTGTGACCCGGCACCCATATACATATTTGACCCTAATTAGTTAGTGGATCAGTCTTGATTAGTATTATTTGCATAAATGCATAAATGTCTGATATGGAGTCTGATCTTGAGGATTTGTGATCATTAGCCCTATTATTTTCAGTTTCACATTTTGTGGTTTGTTTAGTATAAATCGTATAAATCTTATGCGCAAAATGAACTAATTTAGATAAACATGCAAAAGGTACATGTAACCTGCTCACCATCTGAAAGTCAAGCTATTTGGCACGTTTTTGGGTGGATCCCGAGAAGGATGAGATACATTTCCAGCGATACGGAGCCTCAATAAAAAGACTACTGTTATCAAAACCTAAAGGCGTCGACGCTCTTCTGATCATGGTACTATTTTTAGCCTTTTGCTAATTTCAGTTGTATACTATGTTTCTAAAAAAGACGGATAACCAGTAATAACAGTTCCATATTATTTAATTGCGTGGGAGACGATTGCGCGCTATCACGAAATATATGAAACAACAGGTGACGTTATGTTTTGGCAAATTTGGTTTTACAAATTCGGTTCGCTTTAATGTTTAAGAGGGTGTTTGTTTTAGTGTGTTTACCGGGCTTATGAGCTTATGTATACTTGAAAAGTATCAAAAGGCCACTTTTCAGCTTATGAACTTATCAAGATCTGCTTATCACAAAATCATTTCCTCAACTTGATAAGCTCATAGGCCAAAAAATGGTCTTATCACACATAACCCCACTAAATAAGCTAAACATAAACACACCTGTATATATATATGCTCAGTATGCTACTGATTCAGTTGTTGCTGCAATTGCGCATGGTGCAGAAAATAGGGGTATTTTGGGTTGGGATTTCAGAAGTGATTATTTAATTATTCAGTGTCTTTGCGAAGATGACCCACTTATGCATGTAACAAATTCTTGGTCCATGATGTGAAGAAACTGGAGCTGAAACCTTCGTCATGATTTCACAGGTGTAAATGTATGTGAGAATAATAGGCGCGACATTTTGGATTCGGATAATGACTATACAGAGGTGCTACTTGCAGGTGAATCAATGGTTATGCCTAATTAAGTCTGCGTGTTATATGTGCAGAAACGTTTTGGTTTGTTTCCTTTACATGTGCATTTATTTTAAAGTAGCTAATCCTGAATGGCCAATGTTTTTCGTGTTGTAGGCGTAACACCTGTAGCAGGCACACGCGTAAATGCACACGCAAACGATATACCAGCTGTGAATATACGGGGTGGCAGTATACCAGTCGGTTCACATGTCTCGGGCAACCGTACACAGTCACCTGTTAAAAGGCAAGTGGTTATAGATTTTTGCTTTTCTTAGGGTTTTACCAACTGTTGCATCGTCATTCCCATACAACTTATACGTTTCGGTTACCTGTTATAATACCTAACATTAACTCATCAACAATTTTGATTATTACACCCGTGCCCGTCCGCTCTCAGACCGGGTTCCATAATTTGAATACACGTACTAGGCGTTCAGACATGTAATAACAAGCGATGGTTTTTAAGGTAACTGAATTTTAAAGTTTCGTAGAGCATATCAAGTAGCAGCTCGATCATGTGAAACCCAATCTACATAGGGATTGCTTATTTAAAAGCCTGTTTACTGCATCCAATTCATGATCTTCGTAAAGCAAAATTTCATGTTAGTGGTTAACTAACTACAGGCGATTACTTGCATCGATACTAATAGTCACCATATGTTCATTAAATAGAATTCTGGACATGCATATTAGCTTATGCAATTAGTCGATTACAAACAACCAATGTTCCCTTTTTACGCCTCTTTGCTAATTGATTGCATGTTTCACACTCTTTACATTTACCTCATTTGCAGTCATATAATGTTCACATTTTCACGGCTGCAATAGAGCATGAGGAGAAGAGGCATGTAGAGAACTATACACATGGTCAGCTAATGGAAAAGAGCTGACTTTCTATGGCTTTAGGAACTAGAAAAGTTGCGTGTTGAGACGACTACTACTGAAAAAAACACGCGTGTTTGCAGCAGCAACGAACCCATATGAAGGTATGCACTTAGATGCCTTTAGAATCTTATATCCAATCGCTTTTGCGCTCCGGATACCTATAAATGAATCACGCATATATAGCCTTCATACTTAATGGCATGTGTAAGACTACAGTACACTTATGGTCCATTCAACCACGGAGAAAAGTAACTTCGCATTGTGTTGTATATATTTTCTTTGAACTTAATGATTTTTGTATTATAGCTATTATGTTCAATGTATTACTACTTTATAAACAGATTGTTAAAAATTAAATAAACTGTGCAAAAAGGTGTTTGGAATAGCTTACCAACCATTAATGATAATGGTTTTCACATCATGTCTTCTAACCCAATTGTGCTGATCAAAAGCAGCTTTCTTTCTACTGAACCAAAGGGTAGTTTCTGGACTATTATTCCTGTTTTACAAGGTATTTGGGAATGCATATTTGGAAGAAATTATCTAAGGGGGTGTTTGTTAAAACGACATGCCATTAGTCCATTACCATTTGAAATACAACCAATAGATCAAAGAAAAATTTATTCTATTTTATTTCTACAAAATCGTCCCGCCAAAAAAAAAAAAAAAAAGGCCGAAAAACACAGGCCCGCCCGCAACGCGGCGGCCCGTCGCCATTCTCGTCTTGATTTATACTAGGATGAAATTTAAGACATCGATCATGTCATATNTAAAAAAAAAAAAAAAAACCCTGTGATACACATGCACCAGTAACAGTTATTGCTGAAAAGAGTGTTTTAGTTATTATTGTATTATTGGGTGGATGCTAAGATGGTAGACTAACAACAATTATTGGGCATCACTGCACCAACCTCTCTAAGTATTATTTCTGATAATAAATCACTTTATTGTATATTAAAGACGTATATAAGATCTGATTTGATGATAAGTTTTTATTACTAAAAAAAATCTAATTTACACACTTTTATTTTCACACCTTAAAAGACTTTGTAAAATTTTATTAATTTATTAACACATAATAATGTGCAAAAGTTGGTTATACTAATAAGTGCGAGAAAATTATAAAACGATAGTAATTTTATAAAAACAAGTTCACACTTAGTTGTAACACCTAATTTATTCACACTTTAGAAAGTGTGAAGAAATTAAGAGTTACAAATGACTTCCACACTTATATATGTGGATATTTCGCATATTTTTCCACTAATTATTTTTTTAATTTTATTTATTTATTTATTTTATTTTATTTTTACAACTATAAGTGTAGAAAATTTATTATTTTACAATTTTTTCACACTTATTAATGTAACCAATTTTTACATACTATTAACTTTTAAGAAACTATTAAAATTTATACGCTTTTTTAAAATGTGTAGTTTTTTTTTTTTTTTTTTTTTTTTTTTTTTTTTTTTTTTTTTTTTTTTTTTTTTTTTTTTTTTTTTTGAACGGCGGATTTATTAAAGCGCCTAGCAAGGAGCTAGGACTCAACAAAGAAACAATTACATAATTTCCGTCAAAGGACATTTAAGCCACCCTAACCAATCTAGATTTCTCTTAGCTCTAGCATTACACCAAACATAAGAATGATAAACAATAAGGTCAAATAAGCACGCCTTTGAAGGAGCATCGGAAGAAAAAATCAACCTATTACGAAAGCTCCAAATGATCCGCCAAGCAACAATCATCGAACTTTCCAAGAAACCTTTCACTTCCTTCCTTAACTTCATCTCTTCAATCCACTTCAACCAAACCTGATACGAAGAAAAATTCATGGCTGGAAGCCCCCACCACACAAGAATGCTAGAGGCAATAGTAGAAGCAACGGAGCATGAAAAAAAGAGATGGTCTGTAGTTTCGACCCCCACTTGACAAACCGGGCAAACAATTGAAGGTACGTCCAGCCCTCTGAGAGACATATTAAACATTGTCGGTAGCTTATTCAAAGCTATGCGCCACGCCAAAATATTTACTTTGATAGGAACAAGTTTAACCCATCTAGTAGGCGACCCGTCCACCAAACATAACCCCTCGTCAATGAACCTCCTGGCCGAAGCAACCGAGAAGGAACATGCGCCATCTAGACTCCACGACCATCTATCTCTCTCTTGAGAAAATTCGAAATTACTCATCTTGTTGGTTAACTCTTCTAGTTGCTCACCTTCTATAGTTCTATACCACCCCTAGGAGTTCTTCTAAAGCCAAACAGTAACCCATTTTGAACTTTAGACCGAACAATAGACTCTTTATTCTCCTCTAGAGCGAACAAGCGAGGATAAATCACTTTCAGCATTCCATCTCCCATCCAGTTCTCTAACCAAAAATAAGAATCAATACCATTTCCCACCTTCTTATTTAAACACGAATACAGATCCACACCTCTATCTTTAAGCTGAAAAATGCTGCGAATACAATCAATCCAAACAGACGCCTTACCCACAAAAGTGTCCCGATCCAAGTTACCACTCGGCCCATGGATAGCCTTAACTACCGATACCCACAAAGCATCGGGATGAGATTTGAATCTCCAAATCCATTTAAAAAGTAAAATGTGTAGTCTATGTAGGACATAGTGTTCTTTTAATTTCCTAAAATTGTTTCGGTTATTTTTTTTTTTAATTTTTTTATTTATTTATTTTTTTTTAAATTTATCTCTAAAGTTATATCTCACACAGTCACACTAAGTAAACAGATACTGCAAGTTTTGCATACCCAATTCGTTTGTTCTATTCTCCTTATGTGTATTTGAGACACATAGATATTGCCACCTTTAATACTATAAAAGAACTACAAGCAAGATGTTAGAAATTTAATTTCATATGAACTATTCTATATTTTGATTGTCATGATCCATGACTTCTCTTTATATGACAAACGTGAGAGCCTGAGAGTACCAACTCCAACTTTGAGTGGAATAACCCTTTTCTTATAGGCACAAAATGTTATCCACAAACCACAAATGAAAACATATTATTTGATACAGTATCACAGGCAAACCTAGTGGCTCACAAACATTTAGAATTGATCAACTTTAGGTGCTTCCAAGTGCTATATATGACATAAGCTAACACAGCTGATTAGTGGCTTTAGAAAAAGCTTGAAGTTGACAACTTGGTAACATAATTATTCTTTTGGAATTAGGTTAAAAGATGTTAAGCAACAATTAATATTAAATTGAGCACTTCTTCGGTCTCATGTTTTTTACCTTGCTTATGTCACTTTGCCATTGGCTGCTTTGATTCATGGGAATAAACTTGTGGCTCTAATTTAATGGAATGATTCACATAATCTATATCTAAATTTGTTTAAGGTTTCACACAAGTTCAATTTGCTATATTTTAAATTATTTATGATATCTAGATTAGGATGAGCATAGCAAGATAGTGATTAGTGAATATTGAAATAGTTGTATGATAAAGCAATAAAAAGATACTCGTAAATAAAGAAACTGGGTGAGTTCATACAAAAATATATTAATTTGGTATTGATCAAGGAAAGTATACTAAATGACGTTTTTGAATGTGCCAATCTGCCAAACTAGATTGTTTCGTGCTTCACCATCTCATATCGCATTCGCTTATGATGGGAGTAGTGACCCATCGTAAGCTCGCGAATAGAACAAAATGGCTCTTGTTACTTTTTATAATATGATCATCTTCTAAACAGACAACAGAATGTTTGTTTGTTTGTTTTTTTTTTAACGGCAGATTGAATTAAGAACCTAACAAGGAGCTAGACAAACAAATTACAAGGGTTGGATAGGGCGTTACAAGGATTTGAGAGCCACTCTATCCAATTAAAAGATGCTTTACGAAACCTATTTGATATCCAACAGAATGTACGTCGTTTTAATTATGCTTATCTTTCATTAAACTCACATGCAACTCGTTAGAACTTTTAATCAACAGGTTGTACAATATATATATATATATATATATATATATATATATATATATATATATATATATATATATATATATATATATATATATATATATATATATATATATA
>LBNU01001545.1:0-16295 GCA_014162995.1 Artemisia annua
ATTTGACCAATTTTCGACCCAACCTAGCAAGTTGACCCGGTTTAAATCAACTCATTTTCCGACCAGAACGGTTCAACCGGTTGAACAACCCGGGTCGAACCGGGTTTAAAAACATTATGTTTAATTCCCAAATCTTCAAACTTTTATTATTTTCTGTTTATAACCTATAAACTTTTTTTTTATCAATAAACTATCTATCGCTATAAAATCCCGTTGCTATGCACGGGTACTCGTCTAGTCTTTTATATAATAAAACAAATTCCATTTTCCCTTATTAAGTAATATTTTAATTATTATTTTAATTATAATTTTTTATTATTAAAGATAATCATTTAAAAAGTTTAATTAATTGCATCATATCTTTATCTTTTGTGTTTATCTTCTACTTATGTAGTATATCAACAAAACAAATTTATTACTCCCTCCGTCCCAAATTTATTGTCCACTATTGACTTTTTTAGTCTTTCTTCTTCAACTTTGACCTTAAATATTTTTGTAGGTGTTATATAATATTTGATGCAAAATATATACATGGATTGGGTTTTAAGTGTACTTTTCAATGGTATAATTTTTCATCAAGTTTTATATAATAAGAAAAATATATTTATCGTCAAAGTTGAACCAGTTTGACTTTGAAAATTCAAACTGGACAATAATTTTGGGATGGAGGGAGTATAATTTTTTATTATTAAAGATAATCATTTAAATAGTTTAATCCTGTCGTTAGTTGCATCTTATATTTATCTTTTGTGTTTATCTTTTACTTATGTAGTATATCAACAAAACAAATTTAAAGATTAAATTATTTGTTTTTTAATAAATAATATATCATTCAAAAGATTTTAAAAAAGACCCACGCGTGCGCGGGCATTATAACTAGTATATATATATGCTCAAACCTTTCTTTTGGAAAAGCTTTCGTAAACAAGCCGGCTAATTGATAATCAGTCTGGCCGAAGTAAAGCTCAACGATGCCTTTTTCCACGTGCTTCTTAATAAAATGGTAGCAGATAGCTATGTGTTTGGTGCGGGAATGCTGAACCGGATTGCAAGAGATGACTATGGCACTCTTCCAATCATATTACATTGGTATTTAATTGAATATGAACCCATAATATATGAGTTGTGTGCGCATCCAAAAGACTTGTGCGTAGGGGTGTCAAAAAACCCGACCCGACTCTGAACCCTATTAAGCTTATTCGGGTCGGGTCAATAATTGTATTCGGGTTATTCGAATCTATCCGAGTAACCTGAATACTAAATAGGGTCGGGTATCGGGTTGAAAGTGTTTGGCTAACTCGGGTTTAGGTTGACCCGATTGACCCGAAAAAGTTTTATTATTATTATTATTATTATTATTATTATTATTATTATTATTATTATTATTATTATTATTATTATCTATTAGAATGAGTTTTAATAGGCAATTTTATAATATTTTACTTGTATTCGGGCTGATCCAAACCCGTGGACCCGACCCAAATTGACTCGAACTTGACTAACCTAAACTCAAATAGGGTCAGGTTCGGGTATGTTATTTCTAGCATTGACCCGACTTTGAGCCGACCCGACCAACCCGGCCCGATTAACACCCATACTTGCGCGCAACAGCATATAGTGACACGCACTCTACTTCGGAGGTTGACGTTGCTGTGCAATCCTGCTACTTTGATGACCAACTGACTAGCTTCTCTCCCAGAAATTGTACGCCACCTGATGTGCTTTTGCATGTGTCTCGCCAACTTGCATGATCTGCAACTAAAACAGGCGTGAAGTCTATTCTGGTGTTCTTCGGATACCAAAGTCCCATGTGAATGGTTCTTTTGAGGTAGCAAAAGATCCGTTTGACCTCCTTGAGGTGTTTCGCAGTAGGCTTTGACTGGTACCGAGCACAAAAGCAAACAACAAACATTGTTCTTCAAGATCCTCTTCGAGCTCAGTCCTAACCCTCAACAGGCCAGGAATGATATCCAATGCTTTATGGCACATGGGTCAGTCAACCTATCCAACGAAGCCACAATTGGATCCCAAGATCAAAGAGTCAAGACACAATGTGTCAATGAGTATAAATAAAACAATTGTATAACCGTGAAATGTAAAAGGAGGGTTGCCAGAATCGGGCAGCAATAAAACCTTTTCCCAGGGTTTCGATATGTCCAAGATGTTTTGATTTTTGCTTGTTTACCACATGGACCACCTTAAACGGCGTGCGTTCTTAACTGTGTGTATCCTAAGTTTGGTTGCAAATTTCTTCCACGTAAATCAAGATTTTTTGGGAACATAAGTCCAAGTGGTTAAGGCAGGAACATTGTTAAGACTAAAATACCCTCACGTGAAGGACACTAACGAGCATTAGTAAAAAAGACGAGGAATGTAACAAAACATGAACAATAATGACATTTTTTGTAATGAAAGTTTGGGAATAACTGGAAGTGCAAAAATCATAAACTAAAAGGAGACAAAGTTGTAATTTAACCAAAAATAGTCCGATGAAAATGATCCGGGTACAAAAATACAGTTCCCAACAAACAAGCAAAAACAAAAGCAAATGTAACAAAAAAAAGAGTGAAGAAAAGTGAGAATGGGGTCCCAAATCAAAACCAGTCAAAGCTTCCGACATTAATAAGAAAGAGGTTAGATTTTCTCAATTTCATAAACCCATTTCATTTTATAGCTTAGATCCATCAATATATACTTGCTCCATTATTTAGAAGTATAATCAGTCTGTTTTGAAACCCGGCCGGGTCGACCGGTTGAACCGGTTTCTGACCAAAATGCAGAAACATGGTTGGTTTTTGTATGCTGTTTTTTACAGCAAAATTAGTGTTAATAAGGCAGCACAAAAATGGGTTTTTTTTTTTTTTTTTTTTTTTTAATGTATATTGTACCAGCAGCGTGTAGCTCATGAATCAAAAAATATATTTTGAAAAAATATGGGTTGAAGTATAATCCGAATCAAAATAAGCTATAAACCAAAATAAACTTAAAAACCCTCTTAGCTTATTTTCAGGTTGATGAGTGCTTAATTTCAAGCCTTTAAAAATTCAATAATAAGCTAATAAGCCAAAAATAAGCTTAAACAAACCCCCTTTTAGCTTTTTTATATGATTTATGAGTTATTTTCCTAGGCAGTACAAAAATAATCGAAAATATTGGGCTAATAAAAGTCAATAACTTACCCAAACGTTCCATATAACTCGCTGTTTGTTTAGTGGGTGTTTGGGATTGCGGCTTATACTCGTGTTTGTTTTACTTTTTTTGGGCTTATGAATTTGTTTTAACCGGCTTATATTTTATAAGCCCGGTTTTTGTGCTTGATTTTTTAGCTTATAAGTAATCATTAACTCATGAATCAACAATGAGTTTGAAGAAAAATGGGTTTGTAAAATATAAGAAAAATGGATATATATGTAGTTGAATAACTATTACGTGATGGTTCACATATGTTTGAAGCAATTATTCATTTTTCTTTTGTAAATTGTCTTAGATATTCAATTCTGCTCTTCAAATTAATATATATCTTTTTGGTTTTGCATTCTTCGTTGCAGCCTTGTGGAGAATGACATCCCAAAGTAAAAAGATGAAAGTTCAATGCCTAAACTCGGATAGAATCAGCAGTCTTCCTCAAGACATAACTGAAAATATATTAACTCGTATGCCAATTCGTGATGCTATTAGAACGAGCATTTTGTCAAGGAAATGGAGGTCCAGCTGGAAGAGCATGACTAAACTTTTTTTTAACGACAAAATGGTTAATGTTCCATGTAACTGCCAAAAATTGAAGAAATATAAGCTTAGGAGTGCCATTTTAAATGTTTTGTTATTACACACGGGTTCAATACTTGACATCAAAATTGAAGTTGGTGAGCTTGATGTGGATTCCGAGTTTGACCAGATAATACGTTATCTTTCAAGAAACAACAGTTTGCAAAAATTTCGTTTTCTGGGATCACTCAAACACTGCTACAAGCTACCTTCTTCGTTCCTTTCTTTGCAAGGATTAGAATTCATATTTCTCGGTAATTGTATTTTCAGACATCCTATAAGATTTGATGGGTTTAGTAAGTTACGCGGCGTGGTTTTTGGAAATGTTGATATTACTTCCAAAACACTTCAACTTTTCCTCTCAAAATGCCCACTACTTAGGCATCTCGCTCTGGTAAGGTTCATTTAACCACTTATGAAGCCTTTTTAGTTGAATGGTTTTTAAGTAAAGTATGTAAATGCAGATAGGTGGTTCTCGATACTTTGCTAGAGGAAGCAAGCTCACATTTGTTGAGTTATTACAATGTGTGCCTTTGATTGAGTTTCTGGAAATCAGAGGTCCTTATGTGGAGGTAATATTTAAGCTAAAGATTATATCTCATGTAACATGTAAGGATATTGTATATGCTGATCTGGTTTTGAATTCTTTTAAAGTACTTCTCTGCAGGTGGTATGCCACATGAGCTTCCAACTTCACTAGTTCAACTCAAATGTCTTTATTTAGGAGTGTGCCTTGACGTAGCAGATGAACTTTTCTCTGCCCTTTGTTTGATAAGAAGCTCCCCAAATTTAGAGGAACTTGGTCTTATGGTAAATGATGATATATGTATAGTAATTATTACTTTATAATTAACTAACACTATTACGTTTTCTAAACTCAGGGGTATGACAAGTCGGATACTGCACAAATTTCTAAAAACTTGCCTGATATTCATGACTACTCCGGCTTCACATTAGACCATCTCGACGTCTTTTGGATGGAGAAATTCGCTAACAAAGATCGTGAGGTTGAATTTCTGAAACTCATCATGGCTATGTCACCACTGCTAAAGAAAGCACAAATAGAGCTAGATAAGAGTGTTTCTCTTGACGAAGAAAATAAGATGCTTAGAAATTTGTTACAACTGCCATTTCAGCGTGCATCACCTTCAGCGAAACTCATCATTGAACGCCCGAAACCTTCCTCAAGATAGCTTTTCTCTTTGGATTGTTCGAGTAAACTGCTTTTTTTTACTATTATAAACGGGTTTGGCAAAGCTTACTACTGCTTTCTGTGTACTATTTAGAATGTGTTTAGATTTGTCTTTCTGGGTGGATTAGGAAATACTACTTTCTATATTGTAACAAGTCCAAAGCCTGCTTTTGAAGTAAATTATCCTGCACCCAGCTTAGTCTATTATTTTTATCTACTTGTATGGATTGCTTAAACTTGTATTGGGTAAATTAAGGACCTCTTTTGGTTATTCATTCCCTTGTTGCCCCATGATTGTTATGATATTTTGTTGATGCTATTTATCGTTCTGGTAAAGAAAGATTGAGAGTTATTAAAGCACAATGATCGTATATCTACATCTATATCTATATCTATATCTATATCTATATCTATAATATAATTGTTTAGTAATCTATAATCGTATAGTGATATAGATTTATTATATAGTTAAGTAACCCTTTTTAAGACTTTAAATCTATGATTGTTCGAGTAAATTAAGTAACCCTTTTTAAGACTTTAAATCTATGATTGTTCGAGTAAACTAGTTTTTTGTATTATTATAAACGGGTTGGCAAAGCTTACTGCTTTCTGTGTACTACTTAAAATGTGTTTAGACGTGTATTGGGTAAATTAAGGACCTCTTTTGGTTATTCATTCTTTTGTCGCCCCATGATTGTTATGATATTTTGTTGATGCTATTTATCGTTGATTGGGAGTTCTTAAAGCACAATGATTCTAAGGACGACTAGCTAACCCATTTGATCCTAGACCTATATCTATATCAGAAGACAAGGCAAATCTCTGTATATACTTCTCTAAAACACGAACCTATTCTTGATCATTTTTCCGCTTGCATATCCCGTTATAGGGGTTTGGAATTGACTTTGTAGACGTTTTGACCATCTGGTACTAAATTGAAAACCAAAGAACACAATACAACGTCCTACTAGATAAATATCAAGTATATTTCACAGTCATAGCCTCATAGGTTTGAAATTGGATCATTTGAATAAGGGAAAACAGAATAACCCGTACGACGTTCTACTAGATAAATATCAAGATAGCCAGAATACGGTCTTATTTTTCCTCCATACGTTTCTGTTGCGTGTCCCTGCAATGTTCTATGTTGGTTATTATGAAATGCTATTTTTTGCTAGAGTTGATCATATTGATTTAAAGCTGAATATCAAAGTTTTTTTTGAAAGAATAAAAAGGATGCAGTTCTTTTAAAATTGGAAAACCTTTTAATTTTTTCAGAAGCCCAATGTATATAAACATGTAAAAGGCCTATTTTAAAGCCCAATATAAAAAAATTACGGAGTACTATTATTATTCTATATACTAAAAATCATTAGGATGAATAGTAAAAGCACTGTTTTGCACTGTTCATTGCTCAATTTTCGCTTTTAGACCCTGTGGTTATAGATCTATTGCAAAGTTAGTCCTTAACGCCCGTTAATATTGTACAGCAAAAGCCCCTCAGGTTAACTTTTGCAACATACCGACAATCTCATGCCGTAAAAAATCATACTATTTTCAGAAACACTTTACGAAAATAGTACTTGCGGTTATCGACCTTTTGCATATATAGTCCTTAATAACAAAAATAATTTTTTTACAACCGTTTCATTTAGAGTTTAGATTAAGCATAACATTCCCGCAGCAACGCGCGGGTACCCCGACTCGTTTGGATTAATATTCAACTTTAGTCTATATATATGCATATATGAACTCCCACAAACAAGAAGACAAAAAAAAACCATACGATACTTTTGAGTTTAAAGCTGAATATCAAAGTTTTTTTTGAAAGAATAAAAAGGATGCAGTTCTTTTAACATAGGAAAACTGATCACCAATAGTCGATACTTCATTCTTTTGGCTATTATAAGGTAAAACTTCTAATTGAGATTTTCAATTTATTATTCTTTAATGTTATAATATAATTGTTTAGTAATCTATAATCGTATAGTGATATAGATGTTTTATATAGTTTAGTTAAGTAGTTGTCTGTTTACTTCTTAATAGCATCGGTAACAGTTCTTTTACTTACATATGTAATATGTTTATTAAGAAGCCCTTTCTAAGTCACGGCCTAGGGCACCAAAATTCCCGAGACGGCCATGTTTAATATATATAGAAGTCACTGAATAAAATTTCTTCCCCAAAAGGCCTTAACTTGCAAAATTGATTAAAGTCCTAAGACGTTAGTTTAAACAATGGCCTATCATACTCTACCTCATTATGTAATTGTTTTTCTTGTGTGGTTTTATATGTTTCGACCGCTAATTAAGTTGCCTTACATATATAATGGTCCAACCAATACACGGTTACATGTTCATATTATTCCCTTTGCGTATATAAAACCGAAGCCATACAAGATATGCATATAACATCAACTATGAATTGATTGAAATTTAGAACATTCGCTAACACTGTTTTTTTCTTTTTCTTTTTTTTTTTTAAAAAAAATAATGTCGAGATTTGTTCACATTGTTGCATTTTTTTTTGAACGGCAAGTTTATTAGAACTAGCAAGGAGCTATAAAAATTACAAAGTAAAGGTACTAGGACCATTATAATTGTTGCAGTTTACAATTACAAAGTCATTATTTATTTGTATATTTACTAAGAATTACCCATATTTGATTTAGAGTATATAGCAGTTTCAACTTATCTCTTTTTGACATAGCTTACAACATGATTTTCTTTTTACTTAAACTTAATATCATTAGAAGGATATGTATGTAGACATGCATTGCCGCTCTTCAAATTAATATATATCTTTTTGGTTTTGCATTCTACGTTGCAGCCTTGTGGAGAATGACATCCCAAAGTAAAAAGATAAAAATTCAATGCCTAAATTCGGATAGAATCAGCAGTCTTCCCCAAGACATAACCGGAATTATTTTAACTCGTATGCCAATTCGAGATGCTATTAGAACGAGCCTTTTGTCAAGGAAATGGAGGTCCGGCTGGAAGAGCATGACTAAACTTGTTTTTAATGACAAAATGGTTAAAGTTCCATCTAACTGCCAACAATTGAAGAAATATAAGCTTGCAAGTGCCATTTTAAATGTTTTGTTATTACACACGGGTTCAATACTTGATATCGAGATTGAAGTTCGTGACCTTGATGTGGATTCAGAGTTTGACCAGATAATATGTTATCTTTCAAGAAACAACCATTTGCAAAAATTGAGATTTCTGGGATCATTCAAACACTACTACAAGCTACCTTCTTCATACTTTTCATTGCAAGGATTAGAAGTCATAAGTCTCCTTAATTGTCTTTTCAAACCTCCTATAATATTTGATGGGTTTAGTAAGTTAAGGACCGTGCATTTTGGAAATGTTGATATTACTTCCAAAACACTTCAATTTTTTCTTTCCAATTGCTCACTACTTAGGGAACTCAGTTTGGTAAGGTTCATTTAACCACTTATGAAACCTATTAATTTAAACACTTATTAAGTAAAGTATGCAAATGCAGATAGGTGGTTCTCGAGACTTTTCTAGAGGAAACAAGCTCACATTTTTAGAGTTATTACAATGTGTGCCTTTGATTGAGATTCTGAAAATCAGAGGTCCTTATATGGAGGTAATATTTAAGCTAAAGATTATATCTCATGCAACATGTAAGGATATGGTATATGCTGATCTTGGTTTTGAATTCTTTTAAAGTACTTGTCTGCAGGTGGTATGCCACATAAGCTTCCAACTTCACTAGTTCAACTCAAATGTCTTTATTTAGGAGTGTGCTTTGATGTAGCAGATGAAGTTTCCTCTGCCCTTTGTTTGATAAGAAGCTCCTCAAATTTAGAGGAACTTGGTCTTATGGTAAATGATGCTATACATATAGTAGTAAAATAGTAATTATTACTTTATAGTTAACTAACACTATTACATTTTCAATAATCAGGGGCGTGACAAGTCGGATATTGCACAAATTTCCAAAACCTTTCCTAATATTCAAGACTACTCCGGCTTCACATTGGACCATCTCGACTTCTTTTGGATGAAGAATTTCGCTAACAAAGATCGTGAGGTGGACTTTCTGAAACTCGTCATGGCTAAGTCACCAATGCTAAAGAAAGCACAAATACAGCTAGATAAAAGTGTTTCTCTTGACGAAGAAAACAAGATGCTTAGAAATTTGTTACAACTGCCATTTCCACGTTCATCCCCTTCAGCGAAACTCATCATTGAACGCCCGAAACCTTCCTCAAGATAGATTTTCTCTTTGGCAATTCTAATTGGTTGTCTTGATGGTTAAGACTTAAGATCTATGATTGTTCGAGTAAACTGCTTTTTTGTATTATTATAAACGGGTTTGGCAAAGCTTACTGCTTTCTGTGTACTATTTAGAATGTGTTTAAATGTGTCTTTCTGGGTGGATTATGAAACGCTATTTTTTGCTAAAGTTGATCATATTGATATAAAACTGAATATCAAAGTATTTTTTTGAAGGAATAAAAAGGATGCAGCTCTTTTAAAACTAGATAACCTTTTAATTTTTTCAGAAGCCTAATGTATACAAACATGTAAAAGGCCTATTTTAAAGCCGAGTTTTGATAGAACCACAAAAAAAGTCCCACAAAAACTTCCCACAAAATGATGTGTCAGTCAATGAGTGGCTTAATCAGAAAGAAGAGAGAGAAACTATAATATAATCCACCAATCATTGACACGGCATTTTGTGTAGGATTTGGTGGATGTTTTTATGTGGGTGTATCACTCCTCTTTAAAGCCCAATATAAAAAATTACTTTTATTTGGATTACTCAAATTTTAGTATATATATATATGCATATGAACTCCCACAAACAAGAAGAAAAAAAACCATGCGATACTTTTGAGTTTAAAGCTGAATATCAAAGTTTTTTTCTTTTGAAAGAATAAAAAGGATGCAGTTCTTTTAACATAGGAAAACTGATCACCATTAGTCGATACTTCATTCTTTTGGCTATTATAAAGGTAAAACTTCTAATTGATTTATCTTATCATATATAATAAAAGACTAAGTAGTCTTATAAATGCAAAGGGGTGTTAATAAATATTTCACGAATTGATTTTGCTATTGTGAGGCTTCATGTGTAAGTACCTTAATTTAAGTTGCATGCTTAAGTGGTAAATATATATGACCTATACATTTAGTGCCCAATATTATCTAAACCTCAAAGAATACAAACCAAAAATGCCATGAATGCATAAATTAAACACACCAATTAGTGGTTAGTCTTTTTACCTTCCCGTCCATGAGTTACAAATATACTATCAACTATATAATGTGTCAAAAATCACACACAACAAACTACAACTTCCTCCACACCGCGTGCACATTGGGCTACAACTTATTATGGTGGTAAAGTAAGCATCATATCGTCTTACTTATTTAGCATATTGATTTATATTGTTTTATGTAAATTTCACGTGTGGTTTGTGTGTGTAATAATGTAGATAAAGATGGTGCTTAGGAGGTTTGGTAGTAACATCATATTCTCTAATGGTTTAAGAGATCCTACACACCGTTGTCTTATCAATTAAGTGGAACATGCACACACATTTTCACTTTGATCGAAAATGCAATATATTGATTAACTGTATTTAAGTTACTAACGATCAACTATATCTAATTGTTTCTTGCAGCGCGTCAAGAAGCATTAAAGAAAGAGATCGAGAAGTCACAAAAAAATGTATCAAGAACAAAACATGCAAAAGGCCAATGAACAACAACGACAAAGACAACAACAAGAAGAACAACGCGCACGGCCACCGGTGGAATGAATACTTAATAGTACGTTACAAATTAAACATGCAATAATTTACTTCATGTAATACCGATAAACGGGCTAATATTATTGATTCGTTAGCAAGTAAGTTTATTGAAAATAATGTGACGAGCATTCAATTTTTAGTCAATAATTATTACTACACTTTGTTGGTGCATTTTAATATTTTTGCTCTTAATGTAGTTTTTTTTGTCTTGCGGTGTGTTAATGTCACTTTCTTAATTAAACGTCTTGGAATATTGCGTGACTTTGATATTTGATATGACCGTGTAAAATATGTCGATGTTACATATTGAAATGGTAGTATATAATAAAAATATCTTCACACTATCATCTTAACAATGGAGCGGGTTTATGATTCGGACTTGGGTCATTGGATCTGATTTTTTATTATACGAGTTATAATTTATACTCTTGAATATACTAATGACTTTAATGTTTTATGTTTTAAAAAGGAAATTTGTTTTATAGTTCGCTTTTAATAATATAATTTATTTGAACAATGAAGTCCGTCTTTCACAAAAAATGAGAGTTTCAAACATGAACCAAAACTTAGTCCCGAACATTACGAAAAAAACAATTAGATCCAACATGTGTGCATTGCATGGGTCATGAGGCAGTCCAAACCTGTGTGCATCGCACGAGGATGAATATAAAAGGTCTCCAACATTAATGTCATCGTTTCATATTTAAAATAATTTATGTAACTTATACATATTTAAAAATTACATGTGAAGAGACTCTTTTCAATGTAACATCTTGAAAAAAGTCTCTTCATTATACTCTTTTATTGTTAATAAACTATTTTAAATGTGTGACATGGTTAGAAATGTGATACCATCACAACTTAGATATATAATGACGAAAATAAGTGCCGAAGATTACGCTATAAAAACTTATATACAGCCCATGTGCAACTCAATAAAATATTTTAAATACATATAAAGCTTAGCAAATGTGTGGCACCATGACAACTTAAATACAAAATGGTGAAAATAAATGCCGAATATTACGCTATGAAAACTTCTATACAGCCCATGTGCATCGCACGTATTTTAAATCTATGAAAACTTCTATACAGCCCATGTGCATCAATCAAAGAAAATTTTTCAAATATAACAAAATAAACCCTTGCACTTTACGTTNCATACAAAAGTTCAAAGTATCAAATAAAATAGCCTAAATTAGTCCCCAATATAACACGTCAATAAACTATTTTAGAAAAAGTGTGCTACCATAACAACTTATATAATAGTAAAAATAAGGGCCGAAGAATACATTATGAATACTTACATACAACTCAGTGCAACACACGGGTCTTCATGACTATATAATAATGAAAATAAGTACCCAATAATACATGTCAATAAACTATTTTAAATGTAACACATACTTAGAAAAGGTGTGATACCATCACAACTTAGATATATATTGACGAGAATAAGTGTCAAAGAATATACTATCAACAATTATATACAGTCCTGCGCATCGCACGGGTCCTGATGACTAGTATACTAAAAGCTTAAGTTGTCTTATAAATGCAAAGTGCTCACAATAAATGTTTCATGAATTGAAAGTGAAATGTGGAAGCTTCATGTGTTAGTACATTGATTTAATAGTCATGCATAAGTGTAAGTACATAGGAATCGTGCACAAAAGTTTGTACTGTACAACATGTTTAAATTCATCTCTAAGCCTCAAAGAATACAAACCAAAAATGCCATGAATGCATAAATTAAACACACCAATTAGTGGTTAGTCTTTTTACCTTCCCGTCCATGAGTTACAAATATTTTATCAACTATATAATGTGTCAAAAATCACACACAACAAACCACAACTTCCTCCACACCGCATGCACATTGGGCTACTACTTATTATGGTGGTAAAGTAAGCATCATATCGTCTTACTTATTTAGCATATTGATTTATATTATTTTATGTAAATTTCACGTGTGTTTTTTGTGTGTAACAATGTAGGACATAAAGATGGTAGCTTAGGAGATTTGGTAGTAACATCATCTTCTCTAATGGTTTAAGATATCCTACACATCATTGTCTTATCAATTAAGTGAACATGCACGAACATTTTTACTTTGATCGAAAATGCAATATATTGATTAACTGTATTTAAGTTACTAATGATCAATTATATCTATTTTTTTTTTGTAGCGCATCAAGAAGCATTAAAGAAAGAGATCGAGAAGTCACAAAAATTGTGTCAAGAACAAAACATGCAAAAGGCCAATGAACAACAACGACAAAGACAACAACAACAAGATCAACGCCACGGTTACCGGTGGGATGAATACTTAGCATTCATATTAATAGTACGTTACAAATTAAACATGCAATATTTTACTTCATGTAATACCGATAAACGGGCTAATACTATTGATTCGTTAGCAAGTAAGTTTATTGAAAATAATGTGACGAGCATTCAATTTTTAGTCAATAATTATTACTACACTTTGTTGGTGCATTTTAATATTTTTTCTCTTAATGTAGTTTTTTGTCTTGCGTTGTGTTAATGTCACTTTCTTAATTAAACTTCTTGGAATATTGCGTGACTTTGATATTTGATATGACTGTGTAAATATGTCGATGTTACATATTGCAAATGGTAGTATATAATAAAAATATCTTCACATTATCATCATAAAACGAGAATCTTCTAAATCGAAGAAGTATATAAAGGAGAAGAAAATTGTATTTCAAATGTTATCCTACACCTATCACGAGGTAATCATTATTCATTTGAGTTTGAGATCATGTGATTCATGTCGTCATACTGTAAATACTTAGAATGAGTTACTAATGAATGCTCCAAATTCGATATTATAGTTTATGGAAAAATGTTGTAATAATGCATTAATTAAAAAATAATTTATGTACTTTACTCACATTAAAAGATTAAATATGAAAAGCCTCATTTAAATATAACATTTTGCAAAAAACCTATTCACATTAAAGAAAGAGATCGACAAGTCACGAAAATTGTATAAAGAACAAAATATGCAAAATGCCAATGAACAAACAACGACAAAGACAACAACAAGAGGAAGAACAACAAGAACAACGCCACGGCCACCGGTGTCAATATAGATGAATACTTAGCATTCATATTAATAGTACGTTACAAATTAAACATGCAATAGTTTACTATACGAATTATAATTTATTCTACGAATTATAATTTATACTCTTGAATATACTAATCACTTTAATGTTTTATGTTTTTATAGTTTTGTTAAAAAGGAAATTTGTTTTATAGTTCGCTTTTAATAATGTAATTTATTTGAACAACGAAGTCCGTCTTTCCCAAAAAAATGAGAGTTGCAAACATGAACCGAAAATTAGTCCCGAACATTAGGAAAAAAAACAATTAGATCCAACCTGTGTGCATCGCATGGGTCCTGAGGCAGTCGAAACCTGTGTGCATTACACGTAGATGAATATAAAAGGTCTCCAACATTAATGTCATCGCTTCATATTTAAAATAATTTATGTAACTTATACATATTAAAAAATTACATGTGAAGAGACTCTTTTCAATATAACATCTTGAAAAAAATCTCTTCACATATACTCTTTTAATGTCAATAAACTATTTTAAATGTGTGTCATGCTTTAAAATGTGATACCATCACAGCTTAGATATATAATGACGAAAATAAGTTCTGAAGATTACGATATAAAAACTTATATACAGCCATGTGCAAATCAATAAAGTATTCTAAGTACGTATAAAGCTTAGCAAATGTGTGACACCATGAAAACTTATATATAAAATGACGAAAATAAATGCTGAATATTACGCTATGAAAACTTCTATATAGCCCATGTGCATCGCACGTATTTTAAATCTACTATACAACACATGTGCATCGCACGGGCATTGTTGACTATCTATACTATATAAAGCTTGTACCCCTTAATTTAATGTGCAAGGGTATTGTGCACAAAAGGGTAGTACCGTACAATGTAGTTTAAGCAATATCTTAATTATATCAATCTCACAAATTTACACCCAAAGCTTATAATGAGTCCTATGATTTTAATGTGGTGTCATAAAGAAGTGAAAATATGAAAGGGTAACCATTAATATAAGAAAACCAAAAGATTATAACCCCTTCATCTCTTTGCCTCCCATGACTTACAACTTACAAGAAAACCATATTAAACCATTATATAAAGAACTGTGTGAGAATGTGTGAGCTGTGTGAGAATGGTTGGCAACGTGTTTGTGACCAACACAATACTCTTCGCAACCTGCCCTTGCCAAACTAAACTCACTTCCAAACTAAACTCACTTCAAACAATACAAATCCAATTCTATCCTAATCCCACAGCCACCAACGATAAGGTCTATCACATCACATCTCCACAAGCATAATCAAGACTCGGAAATTTAACAGAATAATATGATCTCAGATTTCTTTTTTCGTGTGTTACAATGGACTCTAAGTCCTTAAAGATCAAATACACGAAAATAACTATCATCATCGATCTATAAGAAGACAATAACAAATATATCATTATCTTTCTTTCTTTCGGTTTGAACAAGATACGAAAGTGATAAAAAGAAAGACCAAGAACATGGCAGTTAATATCCTTTCTTTCTTTCGATCAACAAAACACCAAAACAAAAATTCAAACCTACCCGAGACCTTATACGATCTTGAAGCTGTTGTGAGAAGACAAGAAGGTTTCATATGGATTGAAGAAGAAAAAAACAATATCAATGTTTTTGTGGCCGAGTGATTGACATTTATTTGAGTTCGTGGTTTAGAAGATGAGAGAAACACAAGTGATTTGTGTTCGGTTATACCAAGCAGAAAGAGAGGCGTGTGTTTTGTTTGTTGTTGTTCATACGAATGGAATGGGAGAGAGGAGTCAGAAGATACTTTAGTCCTAGGTTGTAGGGGGAGGGGGTTACTGATTTAGAAACTCATAAAAGCTTATTAATTGTATTCATTGATATATTAAGGATATGTTATAATTGGTATTATAGATAGCCGAGATTCATGGATTGATATTTATTAAAAATTCGGAGGTTTCAACTTTGCTTTGTACTGAATAAATTTGGTTATGGATCATGTACTTGGTATTGAACACTCATTCATATTGTTGCCACTGAAAAGTGTTTGATTCATAAAAGTCAATCAGGTGCTTTGAAAAATGGTTCACATGGGAATTTGAATGGCGTTTATCAAATTGTCCATACGTATGTTTCTTTAATTTATATCTTAGTCACTATAATTCCTCATTTACAAGATAATAAACCAGTTTTACAATTCAAGTCAAATTGGTATATGAAAGAAAGTCAAATCAACATCTTACTTATCTTACTCATTGTTACTCTCGATCTAAAAAAAAAGAAAAAAAACCAAAACATCAACGAGAGCATTATAAAGGCGGCTATGAAGAGTAAAAAAACGACCATTTAAACCTCGGTTATTCTTTGCAACCACTTTTGTCGATGATAATAATGATGATGATCTCATTTTCAAGTTTTGATCTTTTTTTT
>LBNU01001545.1:20143-30792 GCA_014162995.1 Artemisia annua
ACTCCTTTACCAGATTCATCAAATTTGCTATATACACATTTGTCAGCCTGATTAAGTGAATAACCACTAGATAAAACCACTTCATCAAATTTTTGATGCCATTGCTTAGGTGCCTATTTTAGTCCATAAAGAAACTTAATCAGTTTACACACCTTGTTTTCATTGCCAGGCATGATGAAGCCCTGAGGTTGGTTCATGTAAACCTCCTCATCTAAATCACCATTCAAGAAAGCTGTCTTCACATCCATCTGATGAATAATCAAATTGTGAATTGATGCCAAAGCAATTAGCAATCTTATGGTACTGATACGAGCCACAGGGGCATAAGTATCAAAATAGTCTATTCCTGACTTTTGTTTAAAGCCCTGAATAACTAATCTTGCCTTGAACTTTTCAACAGTTCCATCTACCTTCATTTTCTTTTTGAAAATCCATTTGCAACCTAGAGGGTTGCAACCAGGTGGTAGATCAGTCAACACATAAGTGTTATTGCCCATGATGGAGTCTATCTCATCATTAATTGCTTCTTTCCAGAAAGCAACATCCTGGGACTTCATTGCTTCTTCAAATGTTTTGGGATCATCCTCAACAATGAAGCAATAGGAGTATTGGTCAGAGACCTCACTCCTTGTACCTTCAATTAGGTATAATTGAAAATCAGGTCCAAATGACTTTGGAATCCTAACCCTTTTGCTTCTTCTGAGCTCAGGTTCAGGTTGTTGTTCTACAACCTCATCAGAAACCTCATTAGGGATCTCTGAAACACCAGTATCATTGGTTCCATCTGGAATCCTTTGACTTGGTCTAAGGACTGATGAAAATCTATTCTCATCAAAGAATGCATCCTTTGATTCAATTATAGAGTTAATTGAAACAGAATCATTAGGTTCAATAACATAGAACCTATATGCCTTGGAATGCTCAGCATATCCAACAAAGATGCATTCAATGCCTCTTTCACCCAAAGTTTTCTGCTTTGGATCAGGGAGTCTTACAACAGCCCTACAACCCCAAACCCTGAGAAAGTTCAGGTTGGGTTTTCTTTTAGTCCAGAGTTCATAAGGGGTAACCTTGTTCCTTTTGTTGGGAACCCTATTTAATAAATAGCAAGCTGTTAACATAGCTTCACCCCAGAACCCTTGACTCAGCCCTGAATAGGACAACATGGAATTAACCATCTCCTTCAGCACCCTGTTTTTCCTTTCAGAAATACCATTTTGCTGAGGAGTATAGGGAGCAGTCGTTTCATGGATTATACCAACAGACTGAAAATACAGAGTATCCATGTACTCACCTCCCCTATCAGTCCTAAATCTTTTGATTAGAGACCCTTGTTGCAATTCAACTTCAGTTTTAAATACTTTAAATTTATCTAATGCTTCATCCTTAGTATGTAACAAATAAACATAACAAAACCTAGAAGCATCATCAATAAAAGTCACAAAGTATTTCTTATTCCCCAAAGAGGGAGTAGCATGCAAATCACATAGATCACTATGAATCAGTTCCAACACTTTAGTTTCACGTTTTACACTTTGAAAAGGTTTCTTAGTTATTTTGTTCATCATACAAGTTTTACACTTTTTAGTGTCCATATCAAAGGCTGGAATTAATCCATCCTTAGACATATCTTGCATTCTTTTAAAGTGTACATGGCCAAGTCTAGCATGCCATAAGTTTGAATCATTCAATTTAGTGGTTGACATAAAAGCAGAATTAACATTATCATGCACAATATTAAGCCTGAACATTTGATTACACAAATAGCCAAAACCAATAAACACACCATGTTTAGACAAAACATACTTATCAGATTCAATTACTTGTTTATAACCACAATTATTCAAAACACTACTAGAAACCAAATTCTTTCTAATATCAGGAACATGTAAAACATTAAACAAAGAAACAATCTTTCCAGAACTAAACTTCAAATCCACACATCCTTTTCCATGCACCAGGGCAGTTGACTCGTTTCCCATATGAAGAATAGAACCATCATTCATTGACTCATAAGTCTTGAACCAGCTTCTATCTTTACACACATGAATTGTAGCTCCAGAGTCAACCCACCAAGCAACATCATCATCCTGCACAAAGTAAATTTCAGATATATATGTAACATAATAAATCTCAAAAGACTTATTAAACATATTCTGACCTTTCAGAGAATTGGTGTTGCCATTCCCTCCACTTGTGCCTGATCCATTGGATTTGTTTCCAACTTTACCACCCTTGCAATCTTTCCTGAAGTGTCCAGGTTTCCCACACTTCCAACAAGTCACTTTTGGTTTCTTGTTAAGATCATCTTTGGTGTTATCATGATGCTTACGCTTGCCCTTGTTGTCATTGTTCCTGGAGGAGTTGTTATGCTCCACCACATTGACAACTGATGGACCAGTAGCATTGCTACTCTTTGGCTTGTCAATGTCTTGTGCTTTGAGTGATTCCTCAATGCGCAAGTGACTGCCCAACTCAACAAGAGTTAACTCCTCCTTCTTATGCTTAAGCATATGCTTGAAATCTTTCCAAGAAGGAGGTAGTTTATCGATGATACAAGAGACTGAAATAGCCTCATCCATGTTCATCTTGTGTTGTGTGAATCGACCAAGTATACTAAGAAGTTCATTGTATTGTTCCATGACAGGTCTAGAATCAACCATTTTGTAATTGTTAAAATTACTTACAAGGAACTTCTTACTTGATGCATCCTCAGCCATATACTTGGCTTCCAAGGAATCCCATAGTTCTTTAGAAGACTCAACATTCTGATAAATATCAAAGAGTGAATCAGACATACCATTGAGGATTAAACCTCTGCAGACATAGTCATCATTCTCCCACTTGCTTCTTGCTCTCATCTGTTCCATGGTAGCATCATCCCCATAATCTTCAGGAATAGTAGATGTGAGAACAGACACCACATTCATGCTTGTCAGCAAGAACTGCATCTTCTTCTGCCATCTTCTGAAATCAACACCTTCAAACTTTTCCAGCTTGGAAAAGTTAGCAGCCATATGTCTCATAACAGCAGCCATTGATTATCACGAATAGTTTCTATTGATTGTTGGTTGTTTCTTGTTTGAGTGTTCCCAGATTAGGGTTAAGATAATCAATAAGGTGTCGGATATTCACTTGAAATCGTGGTATCACTTTTCAATAGAAACTATTCGACCCTATGCCTGGGTTACACGAATATCTCTATGGGATAAGACCAAGTGATGTTCTTGTTTTAGGCACAAATCAAGAACAGAAGCGTATTCAAGTGTTTAGGGTTTTGTGTTGATCGTATTCATGCAGAATGTTGTGACCTCTATTTATAATAGAGAAAACTCAAACCCTAGCCCATGGAATTACGTATAATTAACGGCCCATTAATTATAACATAAAACTTTCCATAATAGTAGGAATCAGTGATTATCAGTGGAAACAATAAACCCATCAGCAGGAACAAGCTTATCTGCAGGAACAAGCCATCAGCAGAATCACACTAGCAGCAGATTCCCACTAGCAGCAGATTCAGCAGAAACACACTAGCATAACCACAATTGAGTCAGGGTGTTCATGGACCAAATGGGTGTACACTCCGTACCTCCAAACCCATTACCAGGTGTGAACTCATCCTTCAAGTGCACTAAATTTTCCAACAGTTTTAACAAATAAGAAGTCACATCAAGTGCGAAATGATGTTATTGAATTCATATTTATATTTATTTATTGTTTTCCAGTTTTCTTCTTTGTGTCATTCAAAAGTAATGGACTAGAATAGTAAGGATCAAACAAGGAAAAGAAGAATGAAATTATGGCTAAGAGCAAGGAAATGCATAACAAAAGATCTTCTACATTGTCATATGGAATAGATAACGTTCTACAACAAAAATTTGCACACAAGTTATATCATTTCACGATAAGTACACACTTTATAGTTTATACTACTACAAAGTTGCGTAAGTTTAGTTACAAAGAAGTGCTGCAAAATTGGTGATGATATATATGTAACTAAACTTACGCAACTTTGTACACGTACATTATTATTTTGTAATCAAACTTATTGATTGACAGGGTTTTTAAATACGGTATACATATTTCAAATGGTTGGCAGAAACCTCATGTGGGATATTAAACATGATCTCAAGTTATCGACAGGTGCATCAACATGCCTTTGGATTTGATACTTGTCATTTCACGATAAATATATTTCCAAGAGCGTAATATACAAGTCATTTCCAATTTTCATGGCCTATCTTTAAAATGTTTGGGATTTTACAGGTTTTTTAGCTAGTTTGATATGTATAGAAGTCGCTGGATAAAAGTCTTAAGACGTTAATTTACACATTATCACACACTACCTTTTATGTAATTGTTTTTCTTTTGTGGTTTTATATGTTTCGACCGGTCACTAAGTTGACTTTCTACATATATATATTCCCTTTGCGTATTTAAAATAAAAAAAATTAAAGCCATGCATGAAATGCAGATGACATTAACTATGAAATGATTGGAATTTGGAACATCCGCTAACATTAAATTTCTTTTTAAATAATGTTGAGACTTGTTCACATTGTTTCAATTTACAAAGTCATTATTTATTTACATTTATGTTTACTAAAAGTTATCATAAAAACACAACAAAACTCACTCATCTAAACATACACTAAAACCCCTATAAATTAATAGTGTTTGGACAGAGATATTTTATTAATTTAGCGAGATATTATTATATAGATAAATTAAAATTTTATTAATTTAAAGAGGTTTTATATATGCCTTTTAAATTTTCAAGTGTAATATACTAGATACAATGTATACTCGTTAGAGATGAAAAATAAATTTGAAAAACAAGTTTCAATTAACATTTTATGAATTCATATTCACGCTCTATGAAAATAAAATTAACACTTTTTGTTGCAATACGAGAAGACAACACACCAATACTTTAGTGTTGTAAGGAGATTTTGAGATAAACTCAATATATATTTGAAGTTCAACCAAAAATTACGAGTGACAATGAATTCATTTTTTACTAAACAATCTTTGAATTTTGAAGCGTATCTCTCACATACACCCATATATACACAGATATGGAATTTTTAGTAATTTTTAATTTATAATTTCGTTGGGACTAATACATATACACGGTGTTTCAAAAATATTACTGTATTATCTTATTATTTTATCGATTGGGTCCAAATCTATACTGGTCCCAAGTTGGGACTGGACAAATAATTAATTTTATCGAGGTTATTAATTTATCGAGTGTTCATTTATAGAGGTTTTACTGTATCACCCAACGGCTATATAAATCACCCAAACATTTTGTAACTCCTTCATTCATTTCTAGTTTTACTTTCTTCTTTCTCAAGAGTCAATGTATGTCTAATTACATTCTATTTTTGTCTTGCAAATGATTTGTAACTTTGGTCATTCTATTAAGTTAATAGATGCTCTTCAAATTAATATATATATATTTGGTTTTGCATTCTACATTGCAGCCTTGTTGAGAATGACATCCCGAAGTAAAAAGATGAAAGTTCAATGCCTAAACGCGGATAGAATCAGCAGTCTTCCTCAAAAGATAACTGGAAATATATTAACTCGAATGCCAATTCGAAATGCTATTCGAACGAGCATTTTGTCAAGGAAGTGGAGGTCTGGCTGGAAGAGTATGACTAAACTTGAATTTGATGACCAAATGGTTAAAGTTCCATCAAACTGCCAAGAATTGAAAAAACATAAGCTTGCGGGTGCCATTTTAAATGTCTTGTTACTGCACACGGGTTCAATAAATGAAATCATCATTGATTTTGAATCTACTAAGCTTGATGTGGGTTTAGAGTTTGACCAGATAATATGTAATCTTTCAAGAAACAACCATTTGCAAAAATTGAGTTTTGTGGGATCACTCAAACACCGCTACAAGCCACCTTCTTCATTCTTTTCATTGTAAGGATTAGAATTCATAGTGCTCTATAATTTTCTTTTCAAACCTCCTATAATATTTGATGGGTTTAGTAAGTTACGCACTGTGCGTTTTGGAAATGTTGATATTACTTCCAAAACTCTTCAACTTTTCCTCTCCAACTGCCCACTACTAAGGAATCTCAGTTTGGTAAGGTTCATTCAACCAATTATGAAGGTCCTTATATGAAGGTAATATTTAAGCTAAAGATTATATCTCATGTAACATGTAAGGATATGGTATATGCTGACCTTAGTTTTGAATTCTTTTAAAGTACTTGTCTGCAAGTGGTATGCCACATAAGCTTCCAACTTCATTAGTTGAACTCAAAAAACTTTTATTAGGAGTGTGCTTTGACGAAGAAGATCAAGTTTCCTCTGCCGTTTGTTTGATAAGAAGCTCCCCAAATTTAGTGGAAATTGGTCTTGAGGTAAAAGATGCTATACGTATGGTAATTATTAATTTATCATACTATATTATAAAGCATGAATGCCTACTATTAATAGAATACTTAAAATTAAGCCTTACAACTTCTAAAGCTATAAGTACAACAACAAATGCTACTTATAGAAATTCTCCTCATATTTAATTCTAACATACAATTAATACTAACATTAAATACAAATTAATACAATCTATATAAAAAAACGAACATAAATACAATTCTATATAAAAAAATGGCATGTCTATGTCCGTTATTATCTATTTTAACATAATATAGTTTGTAATTGTTTGAAGTTATAAGAACCTAAAAATCGAGTCTTCAAAAAGTTATTGTCATGAAAAATGTATTATAAAAACATTGTTTGTCAAAAATTATAATTACAAGGTACCTGTTGTGCAATGTGCCAGTACCTGCTATAAAACAATAAAGCAATCAATGAAAACTCAAAAGCATGTAAATTATTAATTCTACATTATTATACAGAAAATGTATGCCATCAATGACAACAAAACTCATTAACAATTTTATTCAACAATAGTAAACATAACTAAATAAGTTTTAATCGTAATAAACTCTTTTAGGACAAAAGTCAAAACAAATGTAGGTTGAAAGAACAATGAATATAAAGTTCATAGCTCCTTCACTTCAAATTAATTTCAAACGATTCATAAACAATAATCAATCTGATAAACAAGCTCAAAACGATTGTTATATGCCCCTTTCTAAACCAGATGGAGATCAATCCGAGTTATTCAAGGGCTATTTTACACATTTAAAAATGCATCCAAACACAAACAAACATTACTTATTACATCAATATATAACATATCTAAACATTTTGTCACCTTAAAAACATGAGTTACATTTTTTTCATAATAAATGAAAAAATAAGATGTCCATGACATGTTCATGGATACTTGATGGTCAAACAACCAACCAATGAACAAATCGTCAATGTCTCTTTTAATACTAACTAAAAAGAAATCAATGAAGATAAAACTTTTTTAATTAGTACAATTAACTAAGCTCGATACGAAATCCTAAAAAGCATTCATACGGAGGCGTTAATTTGAGTTAACAAAACAAAATGAATAACAACAAAAAAAGTTTTTAGAATGACATGGGTTATTGAAAATACGAAAGCTGGATTTACTGTTAAGAGAGATGATATATGCTGACGTGGGTACCGTGGCGATGTGAAACCAAATAAATTATATTGCAGATACTCGCCGCAGCAACGCCCGGCTAGTTATTATAATCACCTTAAGTCAAAAGACAAATTAAATTATTAAAGTAAATTTACATAGGTTTCGAAACTTGGACACATTCATGCGGTTTATATTTATTTTAACGCGTTAAAGTTGACTAGTTCATCACTCTTTTATTTCTACAAGCTATGGCCACCATCAAACAATTAATTCATTTCCATCAACCTCAACAAATCAAGTTGGAATTTTATAAAAAAAAAATTTGTTAAAAACACTCAATGTTTGGTTTAGTGGATGGCAAAATCCAAGAATATCTTTCACAATTTGGTCAAACCATTCAAATTTACTTCAACTAAAGGTAAAACCCTTACAAGCTTATTTGATTTCGGCTTATATTTGTTTAAGCTTATATGTGTGCTTATGAGCTTATTTGGTTTCTGCTTATATTTCATATGCCTCAATTTTCTAGTTTATTTTGATGTTTATCGGTTGATATAAGTTTATTATGACATAAGAAATACAAATTATCAAGCATATTGTACAACGAACATAAATACAATTCCTGCATTAAATGTCACTAATACAAATAATAAAGCATATTATACAAATATGCAAGCCCGAACGAGCAATGGGCCAAATGGGCTCGAGCCCGAATGGGCACGGGTCAAACGGGCTCGAGCCCGAACGGACACAAGCTAGACGAAATTTTTGATATCCATACCATAAATTTGATTGTCAAAAAGAACATAATACAACTGTGGAAAACTAGCAACGGGGTTGATAGTTTAGCTCGTTTTACTTAATTATGCTTTTATAACAACCATTTTAACCAAGTAGATATTATGTTTGCTTTAAGTTATGAATGGAAATTGCTTTGACCAACAAAGATAATAGCAACAACATATCACAATAAGTAGCATGCAAGTAAAGGAGATAGAACGATCAATACCACACACCGAGTATTTATCGGTGTTCGGCTACAAGGACACTCACTTGTCCTTTGCCTACGTCCACGCCCCAGAGTATACCAACTGAGAGTTTCAAGCACTATCAACAAAAACTCCTTCTCGGCGGAGAAACCTTTCACACGTCGCTTACACTTTATCCGGTAACTAAGCTAGTACCGGTCCTAGTTCAAGGTAGACCAACCTAACGTCGCCTAATTCTTTTTCCGACCACAAGGTTGATGTCGGGTTCTTACCAAGGGGTACAACCACTCTCGATAGTTCTTTTAGCAAGGATACCAACAACTCCCGAGCTTAAGTTCTTTACAAGGGTACAACCACTCCCCCGACCACTAAGATTTTGAGGCATACATAACCGATCAGTCTGCACCCCCGTAACATTGACAAGAAGTACAACTACCGAAAGCTTAACTTGAACATGTTAAACAAGTCTTCCAATTCTTGATGAGGATTGTAACTTCTTGATTGATCTTGTGAACTCCTTGCGTACATAAGAGAAATCACACAAGTCAAATGTTACTGAGTTAGTTGAGAGGAAATATGAAATATGTCCTCAAGGAATGGAAGGGATTTGTTGCAAGTTAGATCTTGTTTTATACACAACCAAGACCTCAGGTCTGGCGGACCCGGCGGAACCCTCACAAGGGTTCCGCCCATCATAGCTCCAGGTTCCGCCAGAGCTGGCAAAACCAACCTTGCACACAAAGTTATGCCCTACAAGACAAAGTCAAGTCACATCACAAACTAGCATTCATTGACTCAAGAAAGACTTCTTACAACCAAGTATGAAATGCCAAAAGAGGCGTCAAACACAATGTATCAAACCCATGCATATTTATTAGGATGTGACATGAATACATAACAATCACAGAGATGTACATTGTCACTTTGATCCCTACATGCTTCCTAAACATAACTAAAGCATTTCAACTCTAGTCAAACACACATATTCACTCAATTGCACTAAAAGACACAAAGCATATTATGAGCATGATGTGACAACCACAAACAAACAACAACGTTAGCATGACATTTATGTAACAAGCCTATGTAATGTCATATTCAAGTAAATGCTTAACTGAATGCTTTCTAAGTAGTCAAAGCAAGATACATTTAAGTTCAAGTATTGTCATTGTCAAGTTAAGTCTCAGCATTGAGTAAGTACCTAAGTGAGCATGCAATATGTATGACAAGTTAAGATGCGTTAATGCTTGATGGACAACACAAAGTAAAGACCAAACGTGTAAGTCACATCAACTTAATGCTAGAACTTCATGCATTGATCATGGCAAGTTTTACCACATAAACTAATTCATGAATGCAAGTCTTAAAGTTTCCAAATTAAGACACAAAAACTATGTTTATTGTTGGATAGAAATGCAAAGATCTTGTTATATAGACTGGAAAACAAATGATGTTTTGCTATTACAATCCACACGTTTGTACCATTGTCATTACAAAACATAGCAAGAATGTTAAAATATAATAACTTTTTTAGGCGATATTTGTATTAACCAATCTCCCCCTTTTTGTTGATGACAAAACTTAAATTTATTTGTGAATAAAGACATAACTCTAGTTTTAAATCTTATAAAGTTACTATAAAACTTGTTTTGACGCAAAAGACGCACATAGCATGGCATTGCATGTTTAGGCAAATATAGCAAAGAAGTCAATCAAGTAGTATAGTATTTCTCTCCCCTTTTTGTCGAAACAAACAAGAAGAGAATATAAGCGGAACGAAGCTCCCCCTTGGACAATTATTCCCCTTAAATGGAGTGCCAAGTAAGAGGTCGGTGGATTTTGAACCCTACAAAGATGTGGTTAAGTTCCGGCAAAAGAAAGAATTTATAGCGGAGTATGAGGTGAGACTAAGCAAGTCACTCATGCTCCCCCTTGATCCATACTGCCCCGTTGCTAGGTCCCAACGTCATGAGATCAGAAGGTGAGAAAGTTTCCTCTGATCCATACTCCCCGTTGCTAGCCGGTACCAAGTATATGTGAATGCAGAGTGAAGTAACCTACAACAAAGAAAATGTTAGTTTATATGAAGATTGTTCCTGTGATCCAAT